>JAVJIF010008762.1:0-199832 GCA_038442645.1 Agave tequilana
CGTTTAAACAGACGCTAATAAATCACCGATTAGACGCTTAATCACCGCTTAAACGAATTAATCGCTTGGCCTAGTAATCTCACCGCATTCTTCAAGTTCTGTTCGGTTTCAGGCCGAAAACATTTAAGCGGACGATTAATCGACCGCTTAAATCTTTTTTTAGAACACTGCTGAATCTCCTAGTGTGATGAGAGAACATATACTATTATTCCACTCGTAACAAATAAATATTACCAGATTTTTGCATTGAAATGCATGAAATGGGCTCTGCCCAGAGAGCTATTTTGAATTTTTTGAGGGAATTGTAATGCACCATGCTGATGATATTTCTCCGATACGACCTCCCTTATAGCCTCTCTTCTATAGCAGGAGATTGGTTGGTGTGTAGAATTTCTTTAAGGTTGGGTATTGGATTCTGAGTCAGTAGAGACCATTGAATCTAGTTTTTGCCAAAAAATATTGGTTTCGGCTGTTTCATGCTCGTCCTGGAATTCCAGGACTGATACACGACTTTGATAAAAGATTCAACTTTGGTAATTTTAAGTTACTTTTTCTTACATTCTGGTCAGTTTTTATTCAGCTGCATTTTGGGCGAAAACCTAGCTCCACTCCAAGGTAAAGAACAATAAATGATGAGAGAAAGAGAGGGAATATGCAGAGGGGAATAGAATGATGTGCAAGAAGAATAATTGAAACTAACTTGTAAAAGCCTCTTCGTCGCTGCTTTTCTTTTGCTCACCAAGATAATGCCATGTTTCCGCCGCCGCCCTCTCTTTCTTTCTGAAACCTTTCTGAAACAAAAGTCATGAAAATGTTTCGAGTGTAGACATGGGATGGTCTATGGAATATACCCTAATGTAAACATTTTAGGCAAACCCGATTCTTTGGCTTGCGTTTTGATACTTACTAAGCATTTAAGTTAGGTCTGGATCTGCAGATCCAGCCAATAGGTAAACCCTTATAGTTATATCTCGTGGAACTTGGGTTTGATTAGAGTAGTAAAACGCTCTGTTTCTGATCTAGTTGACTTATTAAAGCGCATCTTCACACCTAAATACTTGTTATAATATTTTTACACCTTCATCCTATTGATCAAATTAAGCTTCAATAAGTCTCAGGATCTCGTTTATGTGCATATACATCTTAATAAAATTTACACTAACAAATAATGCCATATTTCACCAATGTACGCCATAGAAGCTTGGTTACTGTTATAAAAATTCAATAAGTTGCTAAGCAATTTGCTTATTTGACATATATCCTCCGATAAAATTAGAGTTTGCTTATATGTAGACTGACATACATAAGAATGTTTTTACTGTATCTAAACAGACAGTGAACCTTTTATCAAAAACTAATAAAACCAGCCAACACCAAGCTTTTGTGAGAGGAACTAAAACGTAAAAGGAAATCGTGTCCTAAACCTGGGTGGAGACATAATACATGCTCTATGGGAGTGAAAAATCTGACTGTATCGAGCTGGTGCTTGATCTCATACATTGAATGGTTAATCAAATTTCAAGAACCATGGAAATAATTAAAACTATGGGTTAGTTTGAGTTGCTGTGGAGAGTTATACATGTGAGTGGCAGGAAAGAGCAGTGCATTGCAGGTAGGTTCCTCGTGTTCATTAAAACAGAGATCATTCTATTTGATGCCAAGTCAATTAAAACAGAGAATAGTTAATCAAGTCCCTGCCTGGTCAAATTGATGCTCATGTGGTATCGCGATGCTAGATATTTTTTGTGTGTGATAAGATTTGGAAGATGAATGAAGTCTCTGCTAGGTAGGTGGTAGACCAATAATTTGCTCATGGATAAGAACTGGATATAATGAAAACATCTTTAATACAAAATGACCATCAGAAATCGCTGGACGAAGTGGAGACGTGCTTCAGGGGAATGACATGGCTCATGGCAGAAACTTGCCTGTGGCAGTTTAAAGGGATTTTCTGTTAATGGACTCAGTCATATATCTCATATTGTTTTGGAAAATGAAAGGGCGTTCAAGCCAACATGATTGATGGGAATATGGGATAAAAAAGAGAAAGCCAAGGCAAATATCTGGTAACTTTAGGTTTCTTTTACTCTATATGTTTGGTGTAAAGCAGCGATCTTGAATCTGTACGTGTCATATCCCATATGGTTAGAATAATGGATAAAATGATCATGTCAATGTAGATGGTTTAACTAAGATTTGATTAAGGTTTCTTATTTTTATATTTTGGTATGAGACGGCAGTGAATCTGTTTGTCATTTCTCATATGGTAGAATCTTGGGAACGAGACTTAAAGCAAAGAAAATTTGACATGATGCAACGGTAATGCTAAGATAGATGCTAGAATAGTATAAATATGCTGTACTATCTACATTAATATTCATAAGCAGTTCGAAGAAACTAGATTTTCATAATTCTAAATTGTACAATTTAGATTAGTTTTGTTCAATCATTTGTAAATCTTTTAGTGTTTTAAAATGTTATACACACAAACGTTTATGCTTTGATGTGTGGTTTCTAGTAGTTCATTATCTCAATTTTCATAATCTTATAATTTGCATGGTTTCTTAAGTTCTAAATTAAATTACACTGGTATCTTTGTGTGTCATCTTAGATAATCTAGTTATTCTATCAGTGTAATAGTTTTATTGTTTCATAACGTTGATCTTTTGGTTTTTTATTTTATGGGGTAATTGCTCGAAACCCCCTCAACGTTTCACGTTTATCATCCTCCTAGACGTTTTTTCCCCATCACTAATCCCCCATCTACCGTGATCCGACACACTTCGTTAGTGAATCATTTTTATATCTTTTTTAAAGACAAGAATACTGATGGGGACATTCTTAGCGTTAATTTTTACTTGTATTTCAGTTGTGTTTCTTACCGTATTTAGCCTGTATTTGTTATATTTATGTGTATTCTGTTTGTATTTGTTCAAATTAGTGGAAACATATATGAGAAAGTGTGCGTAGTGGGTAGTTGGTGGGTAGTTATTAACTAATAGCTATATATAGGCAATTGTAATTTGTAATGGGTATTGAATGAATGAATGTTTAAAGACAAAAATCCCTTTGCCTGCCTCTCCTCTCCGTGTCTCTTCTTCTCTCCTTGTCTACAATGATGATGATGGAAAATTTGACGCAAAATTCTTCTGCTTGCTAACTCTCCTCAACTCTCTCCTCTGTCGTCTCTCTATAGTCCCTCTCTTTGCCTTGTTAGTCTCGTCCCTTTGCTCTTCTCTCACCATCTTTTATCCAAACAAAAGATCCTAAACATTTAACGTCATGTCTCTTTCCTGCCAACAGCCTCTGCACAAGCCATCTTCACAACAAAGCTTCACCAACCCACCCATTTCCCTCCCTTCACAGAACCGCTGCCGAACTTGACTCCTATGTCCTTTTTCAGTGCAGGTACACTTGCACCAGCAAGTCTAGGCTTGCAACAACAAGCTTGTCTGTTCCTTTGCCACAAGCCAAAGCTTCTCTGCCTTTTTGTGTCAACAGCAAGCACAAGAACATCAAACATTGCAACTCTACAACCCCCACAATTCTGCAACAGTAAACACAAACAATGGTATAAGATCAGTGCGAGGCTACCCCACGATCAATAAATAGTGATTCAATAAATCAGCACAAGGACCACACAATAAGTTATACTCAAGAATTACGGCCTCTCGCACCAGCGACAGTCCGAAGAAATGGCTCAACCACGAGTTCAGTAATAGCGTAGTAACATTCAACAACACAAAGATCTACATCAGTGAGTATTTCGGTAATTGGAATACTAGTTGGGTTTCACCAATTGATTCTATCTTTAGTTTATTATCGATGTTTCCTGCTACCCACCGATATTGTGAGTTGTGTGAATCTACTAATACTTGTGATTTGCTTATCATTGATGTTGCGAGTAGAATTAATGCAATCATGTATGAGTATCGTAATTAATTTGATTGAGATTATAAATGTTCAACCAAGCATGCAATACTTTGTTAAAACTTATCTGTTTGATATTATTAGTTTTAAATTTCTTTTCTGGTGTCAGACCATAACTTAAATGACTTATAGTTAGCGTTGCTTGTTCAAATATATCACTGATTTTTCATATGTAAAACTTGCATGTGTGTGGTAAAATATAATGCAGACTTAGATGTTTAGGCTTAAAATGCAGACTCAGAAACTCTATAATGAAGTGCAGTAGAGAATTAACTTAGTGCCTATCATTGCTAAAGGGGTCTTCCAAAAGATAGCTAATGAATTTTGACTCTGTACTGACATAAAAAGTTTTAGGCACTAAGTTCATTGGGTCAATAACACTCACGACCTTTATCCAAAGGGGTTATTAGCGCACCATCATAAATGTATATGGCAATTTACATGTACAGTAGGAATGATGTTAAGAGACTTCCTAATAGGTAAAGGCTGCAGGAATGCGCCCCTTGGTCTTATCGTAATGGGAAAAAAAGTTGATAAACAGTAAAGTGTGAGTCTCTTCCATATTCACTGAGTTTTCGGACATAGGTCGACCGTAGATGGTAACATCCTTGACCTGACCCACATCCTTTGTCATTATATAGTTCCAAAATTTGTCCTTATAAACATAAATGTTTATTGGGACAAGGCATTGTTGTTTGACCTTGTGACAACTCATCAACTTGCCTTTCTAATTCAATTTGCTCGGTAGGATTCAATCTAGGGTGGGGCAAGTCGGAAGGCTAGCCCTGGTATTAAATCAACGACATGTTGGATATCAAGCGTCACTGCGTCAGTGATAGTTTGCCTGGGAGGTCTTCAGACAAAACATCATCAAACTCCATAATCACAGAGGTAACTTTGGAAGAAAACAGAGTATTGTCTTTAAGAAAGACATCAGTGAACTCTATAGTCACTAAGGTGACTTTGAGAGTGATCAGAGTACTATCTTTAGGAAAGACATCAGTAAATTCCGTAGTCACTGGGATCACCTCGAGAGGACTTGAAGTCTTGGTTTCTTAATATTACCACCCATGTTCTCTTTGTCAGGTTGGAGACCTTTTGGTTCTTCCGCCTGGTAAATGAACTCTTTAGAGTTAGACTCTGTGTTTGTTACATGCATTTTTGTCAATGGCAACTCTGACTGGGCTTGGTGTCAGCAGTAAAGGAAGAAAGAATTAACGATCAGAGCAGACGACATTAGGGGTCGAACGTTAAAGGGAGGAAAGAGCTTTGAGTTGTTGTTACAGGCGATTTTCTAACTTTGGCAACTTTGACTGGACTTGGACAGTTGGCCGCAACATGCCCATAATCTTGGCAATTGTAACACTGGATTGTAGGACGAAGTGTGGAGAAGTCCCTTTAGTGTTTGGCTTTTAGCGTACTTGTAACACTTTTGTCTTAGGTGTCTATCTATATGCTGGTGTTTGTGTATTATCCTGGTGTGAGTATTCATATGAAGTGGACTTGAATGTTGGGACTCGGTGATACTGACTCCTAAATGTGTAACCTAAATTGGAAGCATCAAAGTATTGAACCATACTGTCAGTTTTTTTTAGCTCAGTGATTCCACGAGCAGTACTATTGATACAGATTAGCCTCCATGTCGTGCGGCGTGCCAAGTTCCAATAGGGCATTCTCCTCTTAACTCACGGAGAGCCTCAAAGGTAAGACCAATATTGACTTGCTTGGCCAGTTAACTCATGACAACAAAGCTTACTTTCTCAACTTCAGACGATAGGTACCGTGTGAAGTATCCATGCTTTGTACCAATTCAAAAATTTTGCGGATCTGAACGATCAGAATAATCAAGACGACCATCAAAAGTTGGTACGTCCAATTGGATGCTCTTCAAATATTGGTCGACATATATTGTCATCACGCTTTTTTTTATTGTTGGGACGAACCACATTGTTCCTTCACGTTCATGAAGGTGCTCGCGATAGTTCTCGGTCCTATGCAAAGACTTTAAAGAATGCTTTGATTTGGGAAATATGGTATCTATGTGCTTCATTGTAGCATCCTATTTTGCTAGGAGATTGGGATCCATTGACTTTTTAATTTATGCAAAAGAAAGAAAGAAAACAGATTTCCTAGACAAATACCTAAAGAAAAGATTTTTTTAGTTTTTTAACCTAATGCAAGGTGTTTCTGCCTAAACTTTGTGCTTTGATACCAAACTAATGTAAAACGGAGTGTGCACACGCCATGTAGGGAATCAATGATGTAATCGAACAAGCAACACTAACTATAAGATATGGTATGGCATCATGAAAGGAATTTAAAAATTTTAGTGTTGACAATTTTGTGAGGTTCGGATTCATCGGAAATGGTTTCTGTGGGAAATTGTTAAAGATTTGCATGCCCGTAGTCTTGGACTTTTCAAAATTTTAAAAGAATTTAATTTACAATACTTATATTATCTATTTGGCATCAGTTTTGTTTTCAATATTGAGAACTAAGTGTTTACAAGGTCTTGATTATTCATAAATAACCTACTAGTTGATGAGCTTTACCCTGAGCCAATTGAAAAGTCCTTCACTTCCTCACTTTTCGATATTCATCCTATACAACAGAGAAAATTGATAACATTTTAGATGATGAATTTATGGTACGACTTGACTAGTAATCTGAAATGCAAGAAACAAACTTATAACAGTAGGAGAGCAATATGCAACTGACTCGATGGGTTCAAGTTCTCTCCCATCTGGGGAGAATTGATGGGTACTTCTTAGCCTTAAATTTTACTTGTATTATAGTTGCATCTCTTCCGTATTTAGCTTGTATTTTGTTTTATTTATGTTGTATTCTCTTTGTATTTGTTTAAGTTAGTGGAAACATATCATGGGATAATGTGTGGAATGGGTAGTTGATGGGTAGTTATTAATTAATAGCCTATAGGTAGGCAATTGTAGTTGTAATGGGTATTGAATGAATGAATGTTTAAAGACAAAATCCCTCTCCTTGCCTCTCCTCTCCCTGTCTCTCCTCTGTCTATCTACAATGATGATGATGAAAATTTTAAGGAAAATTCTTGAGCTTGCTAACTCTCCTCTTTGTCGTCTCTCTCTAGTCTCCTCTCTTTGCCTTATTTGTCTCTTCCCTCTGCTCCTCTCTCAGTGTCTTTTATCCAAACAAAAGATCCCAAACATTTACATCTGTCTCTTCCTGCCAGCAACCCAACCCCTGCTCAAGTCATCTTCACAACAAAGCTTCACCAACCCCTACCCATTTCCCTCCCTTCACAGAACTGTTCCCGAACTTGACTCCAGTGCCTTTCTGTGCAGGTAAACCTGCACTAGCAAGTCTAGGCTTGCAACAACAAGCTTGTCTGTTCCTTTGCCACAGCCAAAGGTTCTCTGCCTCTTTGCGTCAACAAGTACAAGAACATCAAACATTGCAACTCTACAACCCCCACAATTCTGCAACAGTAAACACAAACAATGGTATAAGATCAGTGCAAGGCTACCACACGATCAAAAAACAACGATTCAACAAATCAGCACAAGGACCACGACAATAACATATACTCGAGAACGACAGCCTCTCGCACAAGTGACATGTCCGATGAAATGACTCAACCACAAGTCCAGTAATAGCGTAGCAACGTTCAACAACAACAACAAAGATCTACATCAGTGAGTTATTTCTGTAATTGGATTACTGTTGGGTTCACCAATTAATTCTATCTTTAGTTTGTTATCGATGTTTCTTGCTATCCACCCATATTGTGAGCTGTGAATCTCATAATACTTGTGATTTGCTTATACTTGATATTGCTAGTAGAATTAATGCAATCATGTATCAGTATCATAATTAATTTGTTTGATATTAGAAATATTCAAATCAAGCATGCAATACTTTGTTAAACTCATATGTTTCACATTGTTACTTTTGAATTACACTCCTGCCGAAGATCTTCTATTTGGTGAAACGTGTAGCGAGTTCGATTACATCACTGATTGCCTACATGGCGCGTGCGCGCACGCACCCCATTTCACATCAAACACCCTTCTCTATATCACAAGTCCCAAATCCATCCTTGCAATCCACCCCTTCAACTAACCCATTGGCACCCAACCCCTCGCCGCCATCCTCACTGCCGTCCTCGTCGCCGTTGTAGTCACTCGACCTCTTCGTTTACCTTCCCCTTTCTTCCCCGTCGAAATCAAGCATTCGATGCTCAGGAATTAGAGGAAGCCCAAACAATGATTTTCAGCGCTGGCCGGAGCTCGTTGGGAGACGTGATTTGGTGGGGGCGAGGGAGATGTTAGAGGGAAGGCGACAACTTTTGGCGTCGCCGGCGATGGAGAGGATGCTGCGACGACAACGAGAGAGGAGAGAGGGAGGAGCAGGGATCAAAGGATCGGCGAGTCGGATACGACTCGGCCGAGTCGTATCCGACTCGGCGGCCTCCGGTATGACTCGGAGGCCGAGTCAGGCGTGGATCGCCGAGTCGACCGGATCGGGTCGACTCGGGACCCGATCGGGTCGACTCGGCGACCCGTGACTTTCCCCTTAAAATCCGCTCGGGGAGAGAGAGAGAGATCAGATTGATCTCTCTCTCTCTCTCTCTCCGCGCTCGCCGTCTCCCCGCGACACCCTCCGGCCCTCGCCGTCCGAACTCGTAGCCTTCGCCGTCGAAGGTAACACCTCCCCTCTCTCTCTCTCAGTCTCTCTCTCTCCCTCCTCTGTGGGGCCTCTCTCTCCCTCTCTTTCTGTCTCTCTCCCCCGCAGGCCGCAGCGGCGCGCTCTCTCTCTCTGGCCTGCAGCGGCGCGCGCTCTCTCTCTCTCTCTCTCCCCGCAGCTACTCTCCTCCCGGCTCTCTCTCTCCGCAGCGGCGCGCGCTCTCTCGCTCTCTCTGTCTCTCTCTCTCGCTCTCTCTGTCTCTGTCTCTCTCTCTCGCTCTCTGTCGGACTCTCTCTCCCTCTCCCTCTGTATCTCTCTCTCTCACTCTGTTATCCTCTCTCTCTGTCGCACTCTCTCTCTGTATCTCTCTCACTCTGTATCTCTATCTCTCTCTGTCGCACTCTCTCTCTCTCACTCTGTATCTCTCTCTCTCTCTGTCGCACTCTCTCTCTCTCACTCTGTATCTCTCTCTCTGTCGCACCTCTCTCTCTCTCTGTATCTCTCCCTCTCCCTGTCAGTCTCTCTCTGTCTCTCCCTCTCTCTCTCTCCTCCACTGTGTTCTCTCTCTCTCCTCTGTCTCCGTCTCTCTCCCTCTCCCTGTTTCTCTCTCTCTAATTAATTTGCATTTAATGTCATTTAATTTAGGTTAGTTTAGGTAAATAATTTAACTTAATTTAGGTTAATTAATCTAATAAAGTTTTGTAATTAAGTTAGGTAATTAATAATTTTATGAAGTTAGGTAATTAAGTTATTTAGGTTAATCTAGTATAATTAGTTTAGTTTAATTTAATATAGTTTCATTTAATTGAATTTAATTTAATTTAAATTAGTTTAGTTAACTTAATTTAGGTTAATTTAATTTAATAAAGTTTTGTAATTAAATTAGGTAATTTAATTATTTTATTAAAGTTAGGTAATTAAGTTAGTGTTGCTTAATCTAGTATAAACTAGTTTAGTTTAATTTATTGTAGTTTCATTTAATGAGTTTAATTTAATGTTTTTAATTTAGTTAATTTTAGTTTTAATTTAATTTAACAGATAATTTTTTTTAAATTTCAGTATGGCTCCAAAGCAACGCGATATTGGATGGGAACATGGTACCCCTGTTGGTGGAAGTAGAAAACTTGTGAATAGCAATATTGTGGGGAAACAAGTCCATAGTGGTATCACTAGATTGAAGCAGCATATAGCACATGTACCCGGTCAGGTGGAAGGATGCTGCGAGTATCAAAAGAGATATCTCAAATAATGAGACGACATCTTTCTGAAGGTAGCAAAGAAAGAGCGGCCATTAAATCTAAAAAAGACCGACTTATGAGATCTTTAAGTGAGGAAGATTTCTATGAGGTGACCGAAGAAGATTCTGATAATGAAATTGAAGAAGTTGGTGGTTTAGAAGGAGTTGAAAGAAGACAACTGAAACAAGCCATGAAAGAAAGTCGTGAAATGGCTTGGAGATCGGCAGAAGGAGTTGATATTGGTGGCATAGTTCACAGCCTTCAGGATCAGGGAGTAACCGTGGATTGCGTCGGAGTATGACTATGAGAGAAGCTGAAATTCCAGCTCGTGGTATTGATCCTTACATGTTCCCAACAAAACAGAAATCAATCAAAAGCATGTTCTCAACTGAGAATATGAAAAAGTTGGGAATCCGTGGCGAAATTCTTTCACTCCAATGCAATACCATTCAATGCAGCTGATAGTGGTCCTTACTACCAAGCCATGATTAATACTATTGCGGAGGCAGGTCCAGGTGTAAAAGGCCCTACAGGATACCAGATTGGCAATCTCTATTTAGAGGAGGAAGTGAAAGAAATTGGAGTATATATTGCTTCAATAAAAACAAAATGGCCGCAGTATGGTTGCCACGATCATGTGTGATGGATGGAGTTCTCATAATAGAAAGCCTATTGTTAATTTCATGATTTATTGTGATAGAAGCATGATCTACCATACTTCTGTTGATACCACTAATATCTCGAAGACTGCTGAGTATATATTCTCGCTAATGGATAAAGTTGTTGATGAAGTTGGCGAAGAAAATATCGTGCAGGTTGTCACAGATAATGAGGCAAGTTTCAAAGCAGCTGGTCACATGTTGATGGAGAAGAGAAAACATTTGTTTTGGTCTCCCTGTGCAGCACATTGCATTGATTTGATGCTTGAAGATATTGGCTCTTTGAAATCAGTCAAGGAGACATTGGATGATGCTAAGGTGATCACATCATTCATTTACAATAGCCTCAAAGTGGTGAATTAATGAAGCTATATACAAAGATAGAGATTTGTTGAGACCAGGTATAACACGGTTTGCCACCGAGTTTATTTCTATTGAAAGCCTTATTCGCTATGAGCAAGATTTGAAAAGAATGTGCACGACTACAGAATGTCGTGAATTCAACAAGGAAAGGAGTAGAAGAAGTGTGCGAGATAAGGTTGCTAATCTCATTCTGACTGACCGGTTTTGGAAGAAGGCAAGAGAGGTCCAAAACATTATGGATCCTCTGTTAGAGTCTTGAAGATAGTGGACCAGGACAAGAAACCTACACTATCTATTATATATGAAGCTATGGATAGAGCAAAATTGGCTATAAAGGCCTCAAATAAGAACTGGAAGAAGTACTGGGACATCATTGATAGAAGATGGGAGGGACAATTGCATAGACACTTGCATGCTGCTGGTAATTCATTTGCCTAGAAATCATATTTGTTCACTAGAAATTGAAACTGTCATATCATAACAATCGTTTGCTTACATTATTGCAGCATATTTTTTAAATCCAGCACTCCAATATTCAAAAAACTTTTCTACACATCCAGAAGTGAGATATGGATTAAAGGAGGTCATTAAAAGATTGGAGCCATATTTGACTAAACAAGCAAGAGCTATTAATGAGGTAATAATAATTTATTTATTTCATCGATATAATGTTATGCAAATATTAACACTTGTGATGTGTATTCTCACAGATAAAATTATTTGTGGATGGAGTTGGAGAATTTGGAAGCTCACTAACTAGAAGAGCAGTGCAACAATCTCTCCAGCTGATTGGTGGATTAATTATGGCGAAGAAGCTCCCAATCTGCAGAAATTGCCATCAAAGTCTTAAGCCAAACATGTTCTTCATCGGGTTGTGAAAGAAATTGGAGCACGTGGTCGCTAATTCATACAAAACTGCGCAACCGGTTGGCAATGAAAAAGTTGCATAAACTAGTATATGTGCATTACAATATGCGGTTGCGAGTAAGAAACTTGACATGCAAAAGCGATACTGATGATTATTACACCCAATTGATCTGAACAATATTTTCAATGATGATGATATTTTGGATGAGTGGATTCGTGAGGGAGAACAGCCGATGTTACCACCAGATGACTTAGGTTGGTTAGATGAAGGTATTCGTCATACTGACGAAAGTGGCGGTGATGATGGTGATGGCGGTGATGATGACAGCGGTGATGGTGGTGGCGATGATGGTGGTGAGGGTGATGGTGGTGAGGGTGATGGCGGCAGTGATGGTGGTGATGGTTGGTAATGTTGAAGAGACTCATGGTGTTGGTGGAAGCCAACGAGATGATGCTTTAACATGGGATTCACAATATTATGCCACACAAGATACAGATCATGGAGGCGGACGGGATTTCACAGCAGCGTAGGCATTTGGATCGGTTGGTCGACTTCAGTTCTAGCGATGATTATTCGAGTGGACATGATTACTACTCACATGGCATCATAGTCTTGAAGGCCATTTACAGGGTTGGGTTGACATCTGCCAATATTCTGGCACTGATTATTCTAGCACTGGTGATTACTCTACTAGCAACACTGAATATCGAGGTTTTGGGTATTATCACCATGGAGCTGATATTGCACAACCCCTACGCCATATACTTGATAGTGGATCCTTGGCCAATCATCTCAGCCTATAGGATCTCACCACACAAACATATCATTATCCTTATGGAAACTATATGCCTGGTTTCTATACTTATCGCGGGCCAGATGATAATGATGATTGGAGTTTCCTCGTAATTCAATGTGGAAATGACTATATTAGCAGGTACTTATGAATTATTTTGTGCAATTTACTTATATTATGCATGTATTTGATATTTTTCTACCGACGACGCTTGTATTTATGCTTTCACGTTATGTTTTGAGTGTTAGGTGATATGTTTTGATTATGTGATGCATGATGAATTTGGATGTTCATTTTTTATGATTTGTCATGATTTTTTCATAATTTTTTTGGCGCTCTATGTAGCGTTTTTTGCGTATCGCCGAGTCCGATCCGAGTCGCCGAGGACCGATCCGTCTCGGTGCCGGCCGAGTCGGCGGCCGAGACCGAGACTTTGAACCATGGGAGGAGAGATGTGATGGGTCCATGGGGAGAGAGGGAAGAGAGATGTGATAGGTCCATTGGGGCGGGGAGAGGAGAGATGTTGTTGATCCTTGCTGGGTTCATGGTGGAGAGGAGAGAGAGAGAGGAGAATGTGATAGGTTCATGGGGGGAGCGAGAGAGGAGATATGCCATTACGCTGGGTTCATGGGGGGAGAGGGATGTGATGGGTTCATGAGGGGGAGGGAGAGAGGAGAGATGTGATGTGTTCATGGGGAGAGTTGCCCCTTGATCCTTGTTGGGTTCATTTGGGAGAGAGGAGAGATGTGATCATGGAGGGAGAAAAAGGAGAGATGTGATGGGTTCATTGGGGGGGGGGGGAGATAAAAGAGATGTGATGGGTTCATTGGGGGGGGGGGGGGGGAGAGGGGATATCTTATGGGTTCATGGGGGAGAGAGGAGAGATTCCTTGATCCTTGCTGTGTTTATGGGGAGAGAGATGCGCTGGATCTTTTTTTTTAGAGAGAGATGAAGAAGAGAGAACTAAATGGGACTTGTATTGTATATTAGAACTTAACTATCGGGGTAAATGGACATTAAACAATGGCATTTTAATGGAATGTGTTGGGGTCACGACGGGGGGGGGGGGGGATTAGTGATGGCAAAAAAAAAAAAAACCGTCGGGTGGGGGGGAGCGATAAAATGTGAAACGCTGGGGGGCTTCGAGCAATTAGCCCTATATATATATATATATATATATATATATATATATATATATATATATATATTATAATATATATATATATATATATATATATATGCAAAACATTGATTTTTAGAAGAATTTAAATGAGATGGTTATAGTGTGTAATTTCATAATTGTTTGCATTATCTTGTGGACATTTTACGCATAACTCTTGCTTAGTGTGGTAATTGATTTTGTGCTATATCTATAAAAACATTTAAATTAAAATTTTCTGTTTATTTATATATCTTAGGTTTTTTTTAATTGTCTGTCAACGACCGCTATCTATTCATTTAACTTTTATTATTTGTATTTTGTTAAAATTTAATGTATTGTATTCTTTAGCCGAAGTTTTAATATATTCTTGTATTTAAATAATCTGGTTTGGGCCCATTTAAAGCCTAATTGCAGCTTGTTGTTGGGTATTGATTGAATCTAATACGGATTTCATTTGGATGTTACCTGTACAAGGTCTGTTTAAATCCTTAAACCATTTACCAGCTAATTGCCGCTATTTATTTGTTTATTGAAAATATTGTGGACAGCTGGTAAAGCCTAGCTCAGTTGGTAAAGCTGGCATTGGGATATGGGAGGTTCCAGGCTCAAGACCACACTACTAACATTTCTTGACCAAAAAATAGAAAAAGGAGGAAAAAATGATGGATAGTATGGAGCTTACAATCTACCTTCAAATTTGGGGAAAAATTATGCCAATGCTATGCAAAACTTTGAATTCTAAGATAGTAAGCAAAGTGCATAGCTGAAGGGGCACATATGCAAAATTTTGCAGGTTGTTGCAATGTTAAATGAACATGGTGGATGAGGTGTATAAGCAAGTAAAGGAACATAAGCTATATATTTGCTTTCTTTAAGTTAATTAAGATGTTAAGTTTTCAGGCCAAATCATCTAAAATTTCGTGAACTTGGGGTTTGGATTGTAATCTGAAATCAATGGGTTCAGTATGAAGACTCAATCCCATTAAATGAATTGCCTTCAGTCATTCAGATTAGTTTCAGATCGTGTAACTGAAATCTGAAACTCATTAACTATAATCGTCCATCACCCTCTGCTTGCTTAGAGGAAAAACTCTTTTTCTTTTGGGTAGGGAGTGGGGTTGGGGTGGTTAGAGAGTAGGGGTGCAAACGGATTGGATACTGATCAAATATTGCCTTTACCATATCCGTATTCGCTTCCAACTTTGTTTACGGATATTGTCATATGTGAAAAATTGATATTTGTATCCATCAAAATTGGATATTTGATACGGATCGAATATTAGCGATCGGATACAGATACAAATCGGATATGTGGGAAATGGATACAGTTACAGAGAAGCTAAACGACTTATATCACAATTATCTGTGCCATAAGAGGACAGTGACTTCATCGCACAAGCATCTCTTCGCTGTGATAGTACCTTCTCCCTGTGATGATAGATCCCTAATTCTTATAATTTTGCTACCAGGAGGATTAATCTATAGGCAGTTAAAGCGTGGAGGTGATTTGAGAGAGGATTTCAAAGCGAACAGGGTATAAAGAGATTAAAATGAAGAAAATACCTTTGCTGGCCTGGGAAACATATAGATCAATAAAAGATAATTTAGTCAGCTAAATAAGAAATTATGGATTAAGTTGTTATTAACAACCATTCTGTTGACTGTGACAGATGGAAATACATATATGCAAAATTATCCAAAATACATGGCCACAGTGGGAAATATGTATTATGTAGGGATAAATATGCATTATAAAACATATGATATATTTGCAAAAATCTCATTTTATTCTTATTAAATATGCGGATATCCGTATCTGTATCCGCATTTTAAAATCCTACATGTATTCTTTATCTGTATCCGCACTTTTAAAAAACCCCATTCGAATCCGAATTTGTATCCCGCCTAGATCCGAAATTTAGATATCTAAATTCACATTTTTTGCGGATGCAGATGCAGGTATTCGCGAATAATCTGCATTCATTTGCACCCCTTATAGAGAGGTATTGTGTGTCGGTATTGTATTAGAACAATTGACAGACAAAAAGTTAGTCCTTTTTTATGTGTGTCTGCGCGTGCACACATTTGCACAAACAAGACACACACACGCTTGTCCACATACACTAGATTTTGAGTCCACGCTGTGCCCAACATGAAGGATTTCCATGTGATTGTTAGCTTTTGGCTTTGATGCAAATAAAAAGAGAATTCTCACTTTTGTGGAATCCTCCGTGTTTTGTATTTTTGATTTGATAAGTTCCCTTATCTATAATACAAAACTATACAGACATTCAAGTTTCTTTGTTTTTAATTATATTGAGATTCTACGTTAATGGCTTTCTCATTGCATTTGTATTTATTTGTTAGAAAGTAGTGCCAACCTCAGTTATCTTCTCTTTGTGTTTGTGCCTTATTTTTTCTTTAGAAAATAGTGTTATTTATTTTCTTTCTCTGTCTATCTAGATTTCTTCACTTTGTGTGATTCTTATTCCTTTTCTTTGGCTCCCGACCTAATTTATTTTTCAATTTTTTTCCTTCTTTCTGGTTGGTCTTGTGGGTGGGTATTTAGATTTAACATTTGTTGAGGTTTCCTTCCAAGAATCATTGTCTTTTTGTGTCAAATGACCATAATTGGACTTTGATGTTGTGTTTTATCTTGGTTAAATACATCCACTAAACTCATTATAAATATTGGCTGAGTTTCGTGACTAAGGTGTTTTGGATTCAGATGCAACAGTCCAAAATCTGACTAACATCACCCTTGAGATGTATTTGATTTGACTGGTTTTTTTCTCATATAAGTTGACAAGAAATTAATCTTTTTATTGTTTTATTTTTGTGGGAGGTTATTTAAAGTTCAAACAAGTGGGTAGATTATGGATTAAAAATAAGCCGATGCCTGTGGTTGTCAGACAATTTGATTTCTAAAATTGACTAGAAATATTGCTATAATAAGCACACTTTGATGAGAATTACTGATGTAAAACAAATGAATCACAATCACCTTCAAACTAAAAATTGAAAATTGGGGTAACAAAAATGAAATTGAGAATTTGGATAGAGTTTTTGGGCTTCACACCCTTTGCACCACAAGCTTCACACCCAAGACTCAATATAATAATATCAAGAGTTTTTAACTGAAAAATTGTAATTTTAATCATTCAATAATTCATTCAAAGAGGTGTCTTGGGGGCCTATTTATAGGCTTTACAAAAGTGCACTTCTAGGAAATAACCGATTGGTTACTGAACGTCCACATAAAAGAAAACTTACTAAATTCAGCAAAATAAACTCAATAAAAACAGCTAAAACCAAAGAAGGCAACACGTCATCTTTTAGAACGGACTCGATCAAGCATTTATCTGAGTGGCGTGATGCCCTCATCATTTCTCTCGGAGTGAGAAAAGTCGACCCTGTTGAGTGTGTGTTGGGAAGCTGTTGCTGGCTGTGATAATGCTCCAGTAGGCTGGGATCAAGCCGTCAGAGATCCTCCTCAGTAATCCAAGATTTTTTTGGATTCAGGTCTTTCTTTCCACTTAACAGGATAGTGTCATGTTTCTCCGTCTCTAGTAGAGACAATCTGATTATTCAAAACAGAATCTATGTTTTCTGTAGCACGGGGTAATTTTGGAGGTAGTGGAGGTAGTGAGGGCTTTCAGAAAGAACGTCGTGGGTGGGCTCATCCATGAATAGATTAGAAGGGGTATCAAAAGAATCTCTATATGGAACGGAATCCTCAATATTAAAATTGCAAATAATGTCAAAATCGGTGGGAGGTCCACCATATAAGCATTTGAATTGATCCTTTTGAGAATTTGAAAAGGTCCTGCGCTTCGCGCATGCAATTTCTTCGCGTTTCCTGGGGAAACCATTCGGGTCTTAGGTAGACTCACATAGTTACTGACATTAAATGTCCTTAATCTACGGTATAAATCAGCAACAACTTTATAATTAGCATTATTTTTCATTATCATGTCTCTGATTTCTTCATGTAATGCGTGTATATGAGATGCAAATGCAAATGCAAAGTCTGATACCTAAAATGATGACGAGCTATGAGAACTAAATCATTTGCCTGCTTAGGTTTAAAACCCAGTTATAATCTCAAATGGACTAAGACCTGTGGTCTTATTTACAGATCTGTTGTATTCAAACTCAGCCATAGGCAAGATTAGATCCCAAGTTTTTAAATTTTTTCCGACAAGACACCTAAGAAGATTTTCTAAGGTTTATTAGCTACCTTAGTTTGTCATCAGTTTGTTGGTGAAAGGCCGTCAAGAATTTCAGTTTGATTCCCATCTGTGCCATAATGTTCGCCAAAAATAGTAATAAACTTAACATCTCTTGACACCATAGTCTTGGGCAACTCATGCAGCTTGACAACATGATCAAAGAAAATGGCAACTACACTTGATGCATTTGAAGTTTTAGAATACGGAATGAAGTGAGCCATCTTGGAGAATCTGTCAACTACTACTAGGATAGAGTCATGTCTCTTCAAGCTCGACCAGTAGAATCTATGCTTAACAACCTCAATCGTCTTGTTCTGGCTGAGGTGTCCAACCAAACCTACATCATGTAATTCCCAAAAGAGGAAATCCACGAGGGGCGTATGGGGAATACATAGCTTTCAGAATCTAAATAGATAACCGTCATGTAACAGAAACCCGTCCATTTCGAGTAGGCCCGTCCCATGACATGATATATATATTTCTCCAAAGTCGGGACATGACTTATATTTCTCTCAATCTTTCAAGCTCGGTCACTTCTGCGTTGATAGCTACCAATATCATCACTCGTCGACTGAGCGCATCAGCGGCTTTCTCAACTCCAGCTTTGTGCTTAAGGACAAATGTGTAAACTTGGAGAAACTTTACCCACTTGCTATGTGTTACATTTAACCTCTTCTGGGAGTTGAGGGTATTTCAGCGCCTCACGATCCGGATACAACACAAACTCTTGTGGTAGCAGATAATGTCGCTTGTAGCGCAAAGCTTGCACAATCGCATAAAATTTCTTATCATATGTAGAATATCGCTGTCTGACGTCATTTAATTTCTCGCTAAAAATAGGTAATTGGGTAATTTCCTGACTCAGCACACCACCTATCGCAAGCCCTGAGGCGTCGCATGTTACTTCAATAACCTTTCGAAAAATCTGGTAGATGCATATAAGGAGCTTGAGTCATCAACCTTTTACTTCTTTAAAAGCCTTGGTGGCGGCATGAGTCCACTGAAATTCCTCATTCTTCAAGTAAGTTATTGATGCCTCGATAGCGCTAAAGTTTCTAATGAAATGATGGTAAAAAGTGGCTAACCCACGAAAACTCCTGACATTCCTAATCGTCTGGGTTGTGACCACTCAGTAATTGCCTTAACCTTCTCAGAGTCTGCAAAAACTCTCTCAGATGAAACCACAAATTCAAAGGAGATAGCCCTGTCTGTACAGAAAGCACAATTCTTCGAGTTTACATAGAGCTTTTCACCCTGGAGTGTGTGAAGGACTTGTCTCAGATGGTCCATATGTTACTCTCGAGTTCGGTTGTTAATCAGTATATCCATCAACACCACAAATTTACCGATAAACGATCAAAACAATTGAGTCATAACTCTCATGAAAGTGTTAGGGGCATTGGATAGCTCAAAAGGCATAACATCCATTCATATAGCCCATACTTAGTTTTAAATGCGGTTTTTTCACTCACCCTCTGAGTGAATCCTGATTTAATGGTACCCACTCTTAAGGTCAATCTTGGAGAATATTGTGGCACCTGACATCAAATCCAACATATCGTTAGACGGGGAATGAGAAAAACGATACTTGATGGTGATTTTGTTGATCGCATGACTATTCACACGCATGCGCCATGTGCCATGTGCCATCCTTCTTTAGCGCTAAAAATGTGAAAATCGCACATGGGCTCAAACTCTCTTTGATGATTGTCAAGTAACTCCTCTACCCACCGTTGTAATCCTGCGTGCTCGGACAGGATTCATCCTGTAATGAGGCAGGTTTGGCAAAGTTGCTCCGGGTATTAGGTCAGCGACATGTTGAATGTTCTCATTGGAGGCAATTTACATAGCAGATCTTTGGGGAGGACATCAGAAAACTTCAAGTATTGGTCTAATGTGTCTTGGGATATGCAACTCGGTCTTCGGTTTAGTTTCTCGAGCCACAAGTGCATAACAAGTCAAATCCTCATTTTAGCTCTTCTCAACTTGATCATGGTTAATCAAGTTCATCACCATTTTCCTTTTGCCCTCATCAACCTTCTTTTTAGGATTTAGTGTCATCACTTTTTGTTTGTCCTTATCAACATTATTTTTAAAAGGTGGTGGTTTAGATTGATTCGACATTAACTTCACTTTTTAGTCGTTATAGACGAACGAACAGTGGTCGGTTCGTCCATATATGATCACATCTCAGTCAAATAATCATGGTCGTCCCAAAATGATATGACCAACATTCATAGGGAGTGCCACACCACAGTTATTTGTATACGCGATAAACTGAATGACGATTTGATATCTCTTGGTCATCTATGGATGTAGCGTAGATCCACGTGACCTTGTAGGGATTTGGATGCTTCACCGATTTCATCCTTAATGTGGTGATTAATTTCGACACACGATGTTGATGCAACTGTCACTATCCACTATCACTTTACAGCTTTTGTTCTCAATTTTTGTGCATGTTTAGAATATGACAGTTCTTCTTTACTTGTTGACTTGCTCATGTTGCGCTAAAGTGCATGTAACTACTCCTAATTGGGCTCTGTCATAACTAATAGTTATGTCAGTCACTGCTAAAGTTCTAATGCAACCATTGAACTTACATTTTTCAGCAGAGGCATCCGAGTCATCCTGTTGGTGGACATTCACTTCTAGACCATCTTTTTCTACATTTCTATGAGAACTTCCACTAAGAGGGTCTTGGTTTGACTCGGGTACTGGCTTGCAAGGTGTCCATATCCCTGACATCTATAACACTGGGTACGTGGGTTGACCTTCATTAGTTCACTAGCCGTTTTCTTTTCAAAAGAAGTTGGTTTTGCAATAGAAGAACCTGCTGGTTGACACTTGAAGAACTGGAGGCAGTTTGCCTGATCAGGAAAGGATCGGCTACAGCTAGAATTGCTAGCGGCTGTTGTCTTAAAGCTATCCCTGAATTCAGATTGGTGGAAATAGGATCCTCTAAACTCATCTAAATCGATGACCAGTTGATATGCCTACTCTAGAGTCGTGATGTCTCGAGCTATGAGTTCTCGATGGTAATCATTCCTAAGACCTGACTTAAATCTATATAGGATTTGTTTGGGAGACTCAAACTCGATTACATCGCACCGATTCAAGTATTCATCAAACATTGCGATGTAATCGGTGGCTGACTTGTTTCCTTAAGCTAAGATATTCCACTTATCCAGTAACTGCTGACTGAAGGAAGATGGAACATATTTCAATATAAACTTCTCTTTCACGCCCTTCTAAGGGCGTGTTTGTTTCGTCGCAAAACGCCGCAAAACGCAAGTCGTAAAACTTCTTTTCCATTTTCCGTTGTTTGTTTCGCTGAAAAATAAGTTACAAAATGCAACTCTTCTTTCCCACTTGCAGTTGCTACAGTTAAATTTGTGGTCATATAAATCTCACTTTTACACTCATATTTTCCCACTTGCAGTTGCTACAGTTAAATTTGTGGTCATATAAATCTCACTTTTATACTTATATTTTCCCACTTGCAGAGCAGTTGCTACAGTTAATTTTGTGGTCATGTAACTCTCACTTGTAGTACACTTACAGTTCAAAACAGTTACTTGATAATCAATATATAATTTAATATTATTAAATATTTAATATTTTAAATAGTGTTCAATTTCTTATTTAATTATTTAATTATTTTATATTTTAATCTTTAAATTTTTATTGTTTTAATATTTTTTTAATATTTAATATTTTACTATTTTAATTTAATATTTTTATTTAATATTTTATTTAATACTTTATTATTTTATTAATACTTATTCCATTTTTTATTATTTTATTTAGAGTTAATATTTTATTAATATAACAATATTGTACTTTAATATAAAATTACTATATATTTAGTTATTTATTTTTTAATATAAAAAATTACTTTATTAATATCATAATATATTATTATTATATTAATATTTTATTATGTTAATATTGTAATAATAATTCAGTATAATAATACTATAATGATAATTTATTATTAAATTATAATTATATTTTACTTTGTTAATTTTATATTTCTATAATATTACAATAATATTATAATAAAATTTATATTATAATAATTTTCAAGTATTTTTAATATTATAATATTATAACTATATTTTATTATTTTTGTAAGATTTTTTAATATTTATATTTTATTAGTATTCTTAAAATTTTATTAATGTTCTTTAGATT
Organism: Agave tequilana; assembly: GCA_038442645.1. NCBI lineage: Eukaryota > Viridiplantae > Streptophyta > Magnoliopsida > Asparagales > Asparagaceae > Agave > Agave tequilana. The sequence goes on from JAVJIF010008762.1 coordinate 22,108, forward strand.
TTCTTAAAATTTTATATTATTTATTTAGTTAATATTTTAGTTAATATTTTACTATTTATACTAATATTTTATTAATATTATTGTTATAAATAAAATATTAAGATTATTAATTTTTATCTCAAATTTATTAATACAATTTAATTTGCAATAGTAGATTTAATTTAATAGTATATATAATATTTAAATCACTGTTACAGTTAATTTTGTGGTCAACTTTTCCACTTACACTTTTACATTACCAACCAAACACCGTAAAATACAATATACTTTATCATTTACACTTTCACTTTATCAACCAAACACCGTAAAACACAATATACTTTTCCATTTACACTTCACTTTATCAACCAAACACCATAAAATACAATATATTTTCTCTGCTACAGTTCACTTTTTCCATTCTCATTTTACGACTTACGACTTGCGACGTTTTGCAACGAAACAAACAGGCCCTAAGTCTCAACTGGATCATTCCTTTTATACCTCATATCCTTTCTAGGCTCTCCCAATATTGTCCGACTTGTCCAATTAGTTTCATCATTAGCAAATCGAATTTTCCTAGACTCGGACATGTCACACCAACAAAAGTAGTGGTCCATAGCTAGTTGCCAAATCTATGTAAGCCTGAGGGTCTAAACGTCCGTCGAAGGATAGAGCATCTACTTTTACACTTTTGATATACTGGCAATTTGTATCCCCTGTGTTGTAGGCTTGAGCTCGCCTACGCCGGGGCGACCTACTGTTATCTCGGGGCTCGTTCTCCTCTAAGGGGTCTGGTATTCTCCTTTGATTTGTTTCTAGCCATCAAGTTGTGTGGCAAATCCTTGCAATTGGCATCAGCTTGATCTTTAAATTTTTGCGGTCGTCGGTCCATCTAGTCAATCCTAGCAATGAGTGCGTTAAGTAAGTGTATTCTTAGCGCTAGGGTCCATTGGTGATGAAGTTTTTCCTATTGAATAAGTTTTTCCACTTCTAGTTGGCATGCAAATTTCTAACTAATCCTGAATGCAAACTACCCTAATGTGAGATGTATACTAATGTGAGAGAAATCAGAGATCAAATTAATGATAAACAATACCAACTTTTAAGCTTTGTTGATTAATACATGATTAAGAAAATGTAATATTGGGACAGCGATTAAATTACACTTGCCAACACCGTAAATTTTCAAATCAATTCAAGTTATCACTGATTCAAGTTAATTGAGTTGCACAATTAATATTAATTTTGATTTTCACTCAAGTTCAGATTCACACAAACTCACTATTTGTTTACATCAGTCAATATATTCTATCTTGCCACGTAATCAGAACTATCTACCTGATTAAGGGAAAGAAATAACTGAATAAGAAGTTCAATGATTACCTGATAGATGATCGAAACTTGAACCTAGATATGAAGGCTGTCACACGTAGATTTGATCTCTACGAATCCACTGCTTCGAAAACGACTCGTTTCAGGCTGAAAACGAGCAAAGAATGGCCCCCGAAAAAACTAAACAGAGTCAGAGCCGAGTCAGGGACTGAGTCATCTTGGCTCAACTCATTGAGTTAACTCAGTCTGAACTGAGTCGGGTCAGGTCGAAACTGAATATCCAAACCTAACCAAAATATTCTTCTCTCTGTTCTTTGCGGCGCTGAAGCAGCAGGAAGGCAATGACGACGCTGGAGATGGCTACTTCAGATCAGGCCGACGAGGACGGCGGGATCTCTGGTTCCGGCTGCATGCGAAGATCGAAGGAGAAGAAGATGAAGTAGATGTGTGCAAAGGGGGATTTGTTGCAATGGTGGCAACAATGTTGGTAGAGGGAGGAGGAGGCGGCGGCGTCAGCTTCGTAGGCAGAGGGAGGAGTGGGCGACGATCTGAGATAGCGGTGTTATCGTGGCGGCGGATCTGAGATCGTTGTGTTGGCAGAATGCTATTGTTGAAGTCTGGCTGGTGGTGGCACAGGGGCTGCAGTGGACAACGATGCTGCGGGCATGAGAGTGACAGAAGATCAACGGCGGTGTCGTGGCAGCTTTGGCAGCGTCGGCAGTGGCAAGGACCAGGATTGGGGTGGTGTCGGGCTTTTAGGGTTTCACAGGGAGAGGGTGAGAGAGAGAGGGAGGAAGGAGAAGACGAATAGGAAATTTTGAAAATTTTGGGGTTTTTTTCTTTTTTCTTTTTTTAATAGATCTAGGGTTTGAGAGAGAAGCTAGGGTTTTGGTAGAGGGGGAGATTTTTTTTTTAAAAGGGAATTGGAACCAAGAGCTTTGATACCAAAATTGATGTAAAACAAATGGATCGCGATCACGTTCAAACTAAAAATTGGAAACTAGAGTTAAAAAAAGGAAATTGAGAATTTGGATAGAGTTTTGGGTTTCACACCTCTTGCATCATGCTCTTGCATCATGGGTTTCACACCCAAAACTCAAGATAATAATATCAAGAATTTTTAACCGAAAAATCGTAATTTCAATCATTCAATAATTCATCCAAAGAGAAGACTTGGGGGCCTATTTATAAGCTTTACAAAATTACATTTATAGGAAATAACCGATGTGGTACTAAACGTCCACATAAAAAAACACCACTAAATTCAGTAAAATAAACTAAAAATAAAAACAGCTAAAACCAAATGAAGGCAACACATCGTCTTCTAGAATAGACTCGATCAAACAGTCATCTCAATGGCGTGATGCCCTCATCAATTAGAGTCCCACTGCGAATGCTTGCATTGGTAGATAGCTGGACATAATGTCTACGTGAGCCAAACTATGTCATCTTTTCTGACAGCTGGAATCTTTGACATGCTAAACCATGCAAACTAAAATGCTTGTATTTTTTCTCAAAAAGTTGGTGAAGGCATGTTATGGACAATGATTTGATGATGAACACATGAGGTTATATTTGTCTAATAGGAACATGGAATTAACACATCCCATTCTTAATGTCTGTGGAGTGGTCATTATTTGAGAGGGAGGGAGATGAAGGAAACCATCTTTTCAAATTCATAATGAAGGCAATCTTATCCTACAGAATATGTTGAACCTTGTCATTCCATTTTGTCCTTGTTATTTTGCATATGCCAATGGATACAGATTAAGTGGCTGCAGTCATTAGCCTTCCTGTTGAATTTGAGGTGTATGATAACTGATATAGTGATTTCTGAAGTATCTGAACGCTGTTTGTTTCCTGCATCATCGTTTCTACAGTATTCAACCCAATACCTACTTGCGCAATTCTTTGCATTTATTTTGGAAAGTTTTAACTTTCACAAGCTTTATGTTCCAGATATTCGTAATGTATATGCCGCCTGATACACGACATGTATGTTGCATCCCTGATCTTTTTATCTGTCATTTGTATTTGATGCCTCTTGCAGTGCTTTTGTTGCACCTGCTGATATTCAAGTATTTACTGATGAATCAAGGAGTAAGTTGTGTGCGCGGTGTCAGGGTAAAACTGTAAAATATTTTGCTTGTGCTGTGGAGGAGATCTGTGAGGCTTTTGATGAAATGCAACAAAAGAATTCAGCTCGATCTGGAGAAGATATTGACAGCTCTGCAATTGGACTTGCCCTTTCATCAACTGATGGCCTTGCAGATGGCAACCATCGAGCATATGACGAAACTTCTCATTTAGAAGATCAGGAGGAGAAATTTGAGCAGAAGTATGCTGATAAGAGCGAGTGTTCCAGTGATGAGCTACGTGGGTTGGAGCGCTGTTCTCGGAGTTCAGGTGGCAATGATCTGGTAGATTTTTCAGTCAAGAAAAAGAAAAAAGCATCAGAAAATGGTATAAAAATGAAGAAGGAAGGTAAAACTCCAGCAGACAAGGCAACTTTTGCTGCTTCTTCAGCTAAGGAAGATTATTCTACTAGTCCTCATCCAACTGATAATGGAAGAGTTGGTGCAGAAATATTTTCTGAAACTGAAAGTAAAGGGACTCTTCCAGGCAACTCTACTGCATATCAGGATCAGGACTTCAGTAATTCTGTATCGCCTACTAGACTAGTTGATGATGTTCGGAGGGAAGGAAGCACAGGTAATGTGCAGAAGGTGACAGGTGCTGATAGTGACATTGCTTTGGTGCTTAAGGAGCCAACTGACATTGAGTTGAAAGTCAAGAAAAATCATGTATTGCACAAGAAAGCAAGAAAATTTTCTGCAAAGGAGAATGAAAAGATTACAGATGGGGATGGTCCCACAGGATCAGCTGAAAACTGTCAAAAACTTGATAATGAAACTGACAGCGGAAAGAGATCCCATAACTTGAAAAAATCTAAGAAACATGCATCTGAAAAAGATGCATTGCCTGCGGTTCAGAAAGGGGTTAAAGATACTGTGAAGCCACAGATCACTGAAGGGTCATCATCTTCTCATCTTCAGGGACAAAAGTCTCTACTCAGCGGTAAAAAGCAAAAAGCTGACATTGATGATTCACAGCCAGCTAAACGACCGAAATGTGGAGATGAGGGTGCTGACAAGATCTCTAGAAATAGTGATTCATCACATTTTACAGGCGAAGTTAGAGATAAAGTTGTAAAAAGTAAACAGAAAACGTCCTCTTTGCAAGGTGAGGTCGACATGGTGTCTAATTTAGAAAAGCAGCATGATAGAAAACATAAAGTGGTCAAAGATGCTGCACATCCTCCATCAAAACGAAGTAGCTGGGTATCAGAGTCAGCATCTATTTCTGCCCAAAAAAGGGCTACACATACAACTGGAAAGAGTACGGGCGTTGTAAATGATAATATATCTCCAACAACACATGGACGCTCGAGAAGGAGAGCATTTCTACTTGATGACGATGACGATGAGGAAGTTCATAGAACTCCAGTTCACCGACATTCTAGCAGCATTTTGATGTCTGCACATTCAAATGGTCAAGTTGCTGAAAGGTGCAAAGATTCTGCATTGATCATGAACCATTCTTCAACTGAAATTTTGCATTTTAAAAGAGAGGAAACATCTTCTACTCATCAGGCATCACCTCTTAAAGACGATGGTGTGTCTTCATCTCCTAACACTTCGGAGAAAAAGGAGATAAAGCCAGAAAAAGAGTTGGTTCCACAAATATCTCATAGTCCTGTGAAGCCAGAATGTCAGAAAGCCCCTTCTGGCGAGGAAAGGGCACCCATTATCTCACCCAAAACCAAGATGGCAGAACATAAAACCATCAAGCCTCAATTGAAATCTTCTGGTAGCGCGTCAACAAAGAAAGTTCAAGGCAGCTCTTCCAGACCATCAATCCATGCTTCTCCGTGTTTAAGCCGTACACATAATCAAGAGGCTACACTTAAGAATAAGACATCTTCTACCTCAGTAAAACTGAATGCAAATCCTAAATCTAATGCATTTATCAGTGTGGTCCCAGAAAACAGGTCTAACATCAATTTTTCGGCTGAGCCCAATATTGAGAAGGATGATCTGTTGGGGGAAAGGTATGATATATCTTGTACTTGTATTTGGTATCCGTTGTTTTTCTTTTGAGACCTTTTGAATTTTACTCGTGCAAGTTTATGGCTCCTCCATAAACACACACTTAATATGATATAGTATGTACATACACATGCATATATGACCAGTATGATTTATTTATTTGTTTTCCAATCAATGCATGGTAAGTGACTTGTCTTATTGCAGATTGGATACTGCAAAACGTGACCAAGCAGCAGATGCATCAGTTGGTTCCAAGTTTACAGATTCTGATAAGTCATTGAAACATCTTATTGAAGCTGCTCAAGCAAAGAGGAAAAAGGCGCAGTCCCTGAGCCAGCCACACAACAATGCTATTCCTGCAGTTTCTACTCCACCTTTGCTTAACGGGAAGAGTCCAAGTCCTGTTTCTTCTGCCTATCCTATCTCATCAGATAATTCTTTTCAGAAAGATGCCAAGGTGTTCTATCCTTCTAAGCCATTTGGTTCTCCATCTGTGCTTACACGCCAGCTTACATCAAGTCAAACCAACCATGAAGAATATGAACACAAGATTAGTCCTGCACACAAGCAAGTTGGGGGTTCTTTGAGTGGTGGAACTGAAGCTTCTATTGTTCGTGATGCTTTGGAAGGTATGTTGGAGACACTTTCAAGAACAAAGGATAGTATTGGACGTGCAACTCGTCTTGCCCTTAATTGTGCCAAATATGGCATTGCTAGTGAGGTGAGCCAGATATTTGTCAATTTTCTTCTACTCAAACATTTGATGATAATTATCTTCCAGTTAGTGTTTTAAACTTTGAAATATCTTTAGGTTGCTTTTAGTGGAGTTGTCCAGTTGTTTTGAACAATTTTAACTTGTTTCAACTGAAATCTTTAAACACTTTATTATTGGTGAGTGATCAATTTCAGTAACTGGTGGCTTCATGATGGGATCCTTATCTACAAGATTATATTCTACTTGATTTTTAACGTCTTGTGAAAAGTCTGAAAATGGATGTTTTGTCATGTGCAGGTTGTAGAACTTCTCATTCGAAAGCTGGAGACAGAACCGAGCCTCCATCGTAGAATAGACCTCTTCTTTCTTGTGGACTCAATCACCCAATGTTCACATGGCCAGAAAGGTAGCTAGGTTTTACTATGAAGGATGAACTTCTAGTTGAAATGTTCTAAGATTTGCCATGCTTTTGGATTTAGTGTAAGAATATTCATTAAAGCCTTGCGTCAATTATTTTTTGTGCATATGAATGTAGTATGGAAATGATAGCAAATCTTTGTACTATCAATGTGGAAAAGCACTTGTAAATACAAATTATTTGGTGATATATATATATATATATATATATATATATATATGGTCTTTTACTTTTTTTTTTTTTTTGAAATCCGTCAGGGTATATGGTACACTATTGCTTTGATCAGGAATAGCATCAGTATATTGTTGAGCTATTAATAGTATAAGCACGGTCAACACTTCTGATTTTCTTTTTAATACATTACTGGCACTTGTAAACTTTTAGGTATTGCCGAGGCCTCGTATATTCCTACTGTACAAGCAGCTTTACCCCGCCTTCTGGGTGCTGCTGCTCCAGCTGGAGCTGGTGCTCAGGAGAATCGTCGACAGTGTTTGAAGGTAATTACAATACCGGTCCTACTGAAATAAATATTTTTATTCTTTTTTCATTCTGAATGAGACTCAAAGTGGTTTTCTCAGGTCCTGGGTTTATGGCTTGAGAGGAAGATTCTTCCCGAATCGCTTCTTCTTCGTTATATGGATGGCATTGTGGTTCCAAATGATGACATGAATGCTGGATTTTTGCTTAGGCGTCCGTCACGAGCTGAGCGTTCTGTTGATGATCCTTTAAGAGAGATGGAAGACATGGTTGTAGATGAGTATGGAAGGTAGCTTATCCTACATAACTATATTTTTCTTCTCATATCTTTTTATGCTGTATGCACCCAATAAATTATGAGCAGACGCTTTTTTTTTCTCTTTTTTCTCTTTGAGCTACAGTGTTCAAGTCTTTTGTCTCTTTACTTGGAGACGTTTTTCCCTCATCTGGACATTAGTTATGATTTTTGAGGATGTGTAGGAGAAAAATAAATTTGAACAATCTATAATCCTCAATCTTATTTGTATTTAATAAGTATGCCACTCCTTTTAAACCAACATTCTTAAGATTCTCTTGAGCCATGACTTTTTTTCATGGGATCATATTGACCAAAAGCCTTTCAACCCAGCTCAGATTTTACAGGACAAATACTATTGCTAGTCACCTACTCTTTAAAATTCTCTCTCTTGTTCCATGATCAATTCTCCTGTTTTATTGGCTTCATCTGTTGTGTCTTCATCCATTGCCTTAATGTAAACCTTTGGTTTCTTATTGCACCATCTTCTTTAAGCAAGCATTTAGTGTGGTGAAGCAATTCTCTCATGAAAGCCGTGGGTTTGTATGTTTGTCATCATTCTGATGTTGTCAATCATCGGATTTCTATTTGATGGGTCACTGGTGGTGTTGTTTTATGTGTGTGTGGAAGTACTTCCATATTGATTCTTGTTCTATATACCTGATGTTCTAGTTTCTTGATCTGAGATAGGATCTTTTTAAGAAAGGCAAGTTTCAAACTTCTGCTGAGAATTTCTATTAGCAAATCTTCATGCCAAAGAAAGACATTACTGCTGCCAGAGTTTGAACCAGATCACAACTCTAATTCCAGCGGGCACATAGAGAGATTAAGTATATGTTCATTCGGCTGTTAACTGGGGACTCAGCCTCCCAAATTAAATGTTTTGACCAGATAGTCGGCTCTCAACTTCTCAGCCGAAAACAGTATAGATGAACGAGAAGGTCACAAAACTTACACCGGAGAATTTGTTTAACTCTTAGGCTGTGTTTTGGTAACAAGAGTTGGCAAGAGTTATTCTTCTAACTCTTGATAACTCTTCCAAACACTCAAAAATATCTGGGGTTAGAAGAAAGGGCATTTTAGGTATTTTTAATAATGACCCAGTTATTGATTTGTCTCCTCTTTGACTCAGTGAGTTAGCAAGACAAGAGTTTTGAACACCTCCTTTTAGCTAGAGTTTGCATATTTTTCCTCTCCCTTTCAAAAACACACAAATCTACACCCTTGCACCTCTAGCCAAACAGTCCATAACCATTTACTCTCTTTCAATTAATTATGAAGAAATCATTTCTTTCTTCTATTCTTAACTCCACCTTTGAAAATTTATAACTCCTACACTCTTACTCCACTAGCCAAACAAGGCCTTAGGTTGTAAATGAAGAGCTAAAAACGCTACAGGAAATTGCATTTTCTCGTCGACAATATTGTCCTTAATTTCATGTTTTTGGTAATGATTTCCTTGTAAGGGATAGTTTCTTCCGGTTCATGCAATCTTGCATTTCTAAAGCTACTAGTTACTACGTAACTACCTCGTGATAGTTTGATTCTTGATGTTATTATTATTATGTTCACCTGCATCCATCTTGCTTCAAGGTTTTGGGGAACCCCCCTTGTGGTGGTCAGTTTCTTATTCAAGAATTTTGCACCAAGTCATAAAGGGTTTATGAAGTTTTGATGGCAAGTTCCAGACTTGGTCAATGTTTTTTCAGAGCTCTCTTGGCTTGGAGTTGTGCTTGAAAATAGATTCGATTTTGATGTGAAAAGAATTGGACAGTGACACTGATGATTATGAATGTTTTCCCATAACTTGAATTTTCTTTAACATATTTAGTTCACTATGAACTCCTCATTAAATTCACTTCTTTCTACATGCTTTTATGTAGTTTTCCCAAACACATTTTAATATATTTGTTTTGTTCTCTCAGCAATGCAACTTTTCAGCTTCCAGGATTTTTCCCTGCTCGTGTTTTTGAAGATGAAGATGATATTTCCAATGATATGTGCATGGATAATGGCAATCAATCTCAAGTTGAAGCTGGCAATGCTCCAGAAGAGCCAGACACTTGCACTTTAACTCCAAGTGACAAATGTCATCGAGTGTTAAAGGATGTGGATGGTGAACTTGAAATGGAAGATGTCTCCACAACTTCAAAAGATGAGAGAGTAATACAGGAAAAAAGTTCCCTCAGATTGGATTCTCAGCATCAAAATCTCAGTGGAGCTTTAGAACTGAAGCCAAGTAGCCTCACTGAGTTTCCTCCATTGCCGTCACATCATCCACCATTACCTTTGGATTCTCCTCCTCCACCACCTCCCTTGCCTCCTTCTCCACCTCCACCTCCACCACCATCATCACCACCGCCTCCGCCGCCGCCCCCTCTGCCACTTCCACCTCCTCCAGCACTTCCTCCTCTGCCATCTTTTCCGAATCCACCTTTACCACCTACTTCCCCACCACCTTCATTGTATCTTCCTCCTACACATGACTACTGCAGGAGCCAAAGTGTAAGTCCTTCTGCTAGTTGTTTTTATTAATCTAATAAATATCACTTCTTTTGATAATTGTCTTGTGTACAGGACAACCGATTAAGCCAGATCAGTGGAAATGCTGCCTTCCAAACGCATGGTAATTCTGCTGTTAAGACTGATGTGGTTTTCAGCAGCAAGCCAACTTCGTAAGAACTGGAAACTGCAATCCACAATCAATGCCTGCATTTACTTCTATGAGGCCATTTGAATATGGACATAATGACATATATTCGACTCCCCAAGCTTCCAATCCCAACCATCAATTTCAACAAGGCAGTGGAAGTGGATCTTTCCATCAGAGACCTTACCATCCCCTCCCCCCTGTGCAGACACCTCCAAATCATCCACTTGCAACTGCAACACTGCCAGCAAATCATTTTCATACATGAAACCTATGGGTCAGCAGAACTCGCAGCAGTCATATAATTCTAATCCTTACAGCTTGCCTTCCCATCCTAGTGGCCAGAGGCAGTATGCTTCTGATGAACAGAGGAGGATTCATTCTTCTGAAGCTGGCGCAGATAATCAGCATAATGCATGGTTATCTGGTGGAAGAGGACCGTCATGCTCAGATTCACCTTTTGTGCAGGAGGGTATGTTGTTTTATATGTCCACAAAATAAACGCATACCATTCTAATGAGATCTATTTGAACCTTGTAACTGAGCATGGAAATGTTTTCTGTAAACAATCATGCCGAGTTTAGCATTATGTTTATTTGTCACCATTTTTGTAGCGGTTGAGTTTTCCTTCTACTTGTTTTGCACTATTTTTCTGCAATTCCTATCAATTAACATGAAAGAAAACGGAAATTTATTTAGAAGATATACCTAAAGATGGACGATTGCTGGTGTGATGGAATGTATTTTGCTGGCAGGAATGCTAAGGTCAAACATGGAGAGGCCATCCTCTCACTCAATGGCTTTTCAGCATTCGTTGCATGCTCCCATGGGATCTAGATCTTCTGCTCCTGGTACTGTTCACTTGATAAATATGAGCATTTTCTTTTTATAGCTTCTTGCCTTTTGCTATTATAAGATTGTATTGATATCCTTCCCCCCTTCTCTAGGTCATGGTTATCCCCGGCCGTTGCCATGCAGGCCTGATGGTCCTCCTCTTAATTGTTGGAGGCCAGCTTGAAGTTATAATCGTAAATATTTGGCTTGGAGCTAGGTAGACGCTACTATGTCTTTGTTTATTGAAAATATCTCTTAATGACTTATATTACCTTTTTTCTGGCATGTACTATATTTTAGAATTCCAAATTAATGGACTCTTGAACCCTTTTTTGTTTATTATTTCAGCTTTGGTTTATGATGAGGAAGTTGAAGACTTCAGATTTTATATTCATGGAGGTCTTGTACTTCTGGATGACTTACAAATGTGCAGTTTCCATTAAAGGTGGTGATGAGATCTGGCTTAGTCTTTTGTCAGGACTTTGTATATTGTACTTTTTTCTCTTGGCAACTGCATCTAGCAGACTAGTCACTGCTAAATGTATTCCCATGTCATTTTACACACTCAGAAACGCGTCATGACTTTGTACTTCTTTGAGCTAAATACAATACCATTACTGTTGCATAACTTTTTCTCTACTCCGGTCTGAATAAATCCTTCCTTGTATACCTCAATACACTTTAGATGTTGTATGTTCCTTGAATGATTTTGCTTAGATATATGGTTGGAGAGATGTATAATGGGTTTCATTTATTATAGGTAGTTGAATAAAGAAGTGCTGGGGCAATCCAAACAAGGGTTAAGGGTGACTTGTCATTTTCTTCTCTAGTTATTTTGTCCTCCCATCTCCAATTGTTGTTGATTTTCAGCGAATGAGACATGTCAAGGTAACTTTCTGATTAAAAGCTACTATATAGCAGATCTCTTTGTTTTAGTGATACATATACACAAATAAGGAGGGAGAGTTTGCTAAAATGTATTTGGAAGAGTTGAGTTTTAGAACTATCAGTACAAACTATTATGATGTGGGCCGCAAAGGTGACATTGTAGCTGAGAATTACACACTACCTATCATGATCTAACCTTTTATTAAATCTAAAAGGTAAAGGCTGTGGGAGGTCACTTGTCTATAAGATGGCTTGTCTTCTATAACATGTTGGTTACATCTATGTTATTATCTGTCAAAATTGACACACACACGCACAGTATGCATGCATTCATGCATGTATGTATATATGTCCTTCCAGTATTTAGTTGATGCATATGATTTTGGTGCATTGTTGTTATAAGACATTGTTTGTGAACTTGTTATATATATCGAACTTCTAGAGAACTTCCATTTTATTTTTTTCTTTAAATACCTGTTTCTTATGCTGTATATTATCATGTGGTATATGGACCAACATTTTCTTTTGCCCTGATAGGGTTTATCCTCAGAACTTTCTTGTAGTAAATCCAATTCTTCACCCCCTTTCTGTCCCCACAAACACATACAAGCAAAAACTTAGAGACACAGGAAAGATGTTCTTAAACTGACTTGTTTCTCATTTACAGTGAGCACCAATTTCAGATTTTCTGGTTTTGTAAGCATTATTTGGATTTATGTATGCAATTAAGGCTTTTTATATTCCCGACACTGCAATTAGATGATTTGTATGATTTATTGATTCTTTCTGGATGTGTATGGATAAATAAAAAGACTATTGATGTTCTGGATTATAGGATCTGGGACAAGGTCTCTTAAATCTATTCATTGGAGCACTACAGGGGTGGATTACTGTTATACTTGATGCAGAAATAATATGCAGCAGAAGTTTAAATTTTGTAGCTCAAATTTTGTAGAGAGAATTGTAAGAGCGAACTGATGATTAGGGGGAAATGAAAGCAAGAACGGAAAACAGTAGTTTCTTAGATAAGTTGATACCTCAACATGTGACATAGTTCATATTCAGACACTCTTGGTACTCAGGTACTCTGATCATAGTTACAGGACACTTAATTTATGGGAGTACCCAAGTTTGGAGAAATCAGTTGCTGATACTGATACCATACCATATTTGAAAAAAAAAAGGAAATGTTTCGAATGCTCTTCGAACATCGTATTTATACCATTAGGATATTTTTCTGATACTTTCATGATACTTACTCATGTAGCATCATATAACTGATTTTTGTTATTTGAGAAACTTAAAATATATTATTTATGAAACATTTACCACTAATAGGAAATAAGTAAAATTTTGAAAAGAATTTAGTTGCATTGATTTGAAAAATAGAGATTTTATTAGAAAATTGTTGAATAGAAATCATATATTGAGCACATGTGGTTGTGTGTATATATAATATAAAGATAATATCTAAATAAGACTTAAATTGAATATTCTTCTATGTTTTTCAGTTTACATGAATATTTTGTTCTTTATAATATGTTTTTTTAAATCTTTCATAGAAATTTAAAATTAGATTGAAAATTTTGTTGTAATTTTAATATTGATGTGTGGAATAGAAATACTACACACACATATACGTGCAAATATGCATATGCATACACATTTCCTATGTTTTTAGGTTTACATATCCGGTGCCCCTGATACGTCTTGTATCACACTTTCATGTCCCCTCCTAGTAACTTTGACTCATACTATGCAAATTCATCTCAAATACTGATGTTTCTTAAAATTTTCGACATATGCTGGACAATTTAGAGGTTGAGAAGTAAATTCTAATGCAACAAACATGGCATTACAATTTAATTTTGATTTGTAGGTGCATTTTTATATCTTATCCTCTTTTTGGGTAAAGTTAAAGCTTGTTTTAGGAACTGGTGATCTACATGACATGGAGGATTTATTTTGTAATGTTTGAAGTATAGTGTTTTCTTTTTCCCATGCTAATGTCAATAATTGATTTATATATTATGAACATTAAATACACACATACACCCACACCCACACCACACCCACATGCCGACATGCGTGCACGCACATATGTTTTTGTGCCTGTTTTGCATGTTTGTGTGTGTGTGTTTAACTGTTTAGAGGACGTGGAGGCTCACTTTGCGCCACCATAAGAAACTCTAGCCCCTTGGCTAGCAGGTCATATCAATCATACTTTTCTTTTGTATGTGTGTGCACGCGTGTGTGCATTGACCCACGACATTTTATGATATGTGTGTCCTAGGGCGGGAGCATGCGAGTGTGTGCACGCGCACGCGTGGTGCACTGTGTGCGCGCGCGAGCCTGTGTGCGTGCATGTTTTTCTCTCCCCTTTTATGAGGAGTTATATATATATGTGTTTGTATATATGTGCATTTATGTGTGTTTGTATAAGAAAGCAACATATGCCCCTGTTCATGCATGTCTGTGGTGCACAAATGTGTGTGCATACAAGCACATGTGTATGCATATAAATATGCATGTGCATGTGCGTGCGTGTGTGTCTGTATGTGCGTGCTTGCCTTTGTGTTCGTGTGTGTATTTATGCACATATGAGTCATCAATTTCTTTTGTGTGCAAAAAAGAGGATAGTGGAGTCATGCTGGCACACAAGAAATTTCTTTGCTATGGTTGTCTAAAACTCCATTTTTCATATCTCGAGTTAATCACCCATATCATTCATGGTCATCTCCATAGCCAAAAATATATGTATGGGGGAAATCATATTGTTTGAACGTTTTCCTCACATGCACCAAATGGTCTATAAAATGATCAATTTTCAATGGTAGCACAACTGACAACACAAGATCCACGGGCAAAATTGTTTCAATCACTTGATTTTTCGCTCATGTGTGCTCTAGGTCACAAATTGACGTGAATTGAGCGAGTCATTGATTGGAAGTGTGAACACTGTAGTCTTTTAAGAGTCAAGTAGTAAATTCCTCTTATGACAGCTGATAAAATTATTCTCTTTATATATACGTATATATGTATATATATGTATGCATGTATGTAGACTTGGGTCCTCTGGGAAGAACATAGAGACGAATCCTTCTCATTCAAATTCAATGTTAAGACACTCAAATTAAAGATTCACTCCGTTGAGGTTGATCTACATTGTTAATAGTTCTTAAACACAAAAAATCAGGTGTTTTGAATATTTTTTGTCTATGCATCAACTAAGCACAAAATGAACTGTCTAAATAATGAGTTGGTTAGTTTAACGGTGTAGAATATTTGAAACCTAACAAAAATTATTGTGTTAGGGTTTTTAAATGTTTAGATCATTATCAAATGGCTGAATCAAGAATTTTTATGTTCGAAGTCATATATCGAGGCAATATGTTATTTTTGACTGTTCATTTGTGCCTACTTGATGCATGAGCAAATAATTACAAAATGCTTGATTTTGATTTTTTTTTTGTCACTTTAAATAATTTAGATCAACTTCAATGAAGTGAATCTTATATTTGAATGGTCTAATATTGAATTTGAATGAGAAGGATTTATTTTCTTATCCTTCTCAAAGGATCTTCTCAAATAATTTAAAAAGGTTCAGAATTGTGTAATTTTTTTGGTAGTCTAATTAGAGCATGTAGATCAAGATGAACAGTTCAGATCACCCATAGAGTGACTCACGACAGAGTTCGTACAAAGTTTTTGGTGAGGCCGGTTCTTACTAGATAAGTTCCATATATACATATATATATACATATATATACATATATATATATATATATATATATATATATATATATATATATATATATATGCGGAAGGATCCGAACCCGAATCCTTCTCACTCAAACTCAATCTCACGACATGCAAATACAAGATTCACTCCGTTAAAGTTGATCTATATTGTTTAAACTAATTAAAAATAAAAAATCAAGTGTTTTGAATAGTTTTTGCCCATCAATCAACTAAGCACAAAATGAACAGCCGAAATAGTGAATTGGTTAGTTTAACGATGTATAATATTTGAAACCTAACAATAATTGGTGTTGTGGGTTTTTTAAATGTTTAGATCATGATCAAATGGTTGGATCGAGAATTTATATGTCTAAAGTCATAGATCCAAGTAAAATGTTATTTTCGGTCGTCCATTTTGCGCCTAGTTGATGGATGAAAAAAATATTCAAAACACTTGATTTTTGCTTTTTAGTTACTTTAAATAATGTAGATCAACTTCAACGGAGTGGATCTTGTATTTGAATGTCACGAGATTGAGATTGAGTTTGAGTGAGAAGGATTCGAGCTCGAATCCTTCTGATTGTACCCAAGTCTAACTCTTATATATATATGGGAGAGGCTTTAATACCCCTACGACAAATTAAGCTAGATATGCCCCCCTATACAAGTGTACAATATGCAATAAGAATGAATGATCTAACTCCGTTCATCTTGGTCTAAATGCTTTAAAAGGTCTATGGACAAAAAAATGTGTTTTGAAGGCCAATTGCTCATGTATCAAGTGATTATAAAATGGATGGCTTTTAATTTAAAAAAATCATTTATTTTGCCACCTCTTAAAACATAGGTTAATGACCTTCAAATGCATGATCCTTTTTTTGTGTAGAGCTCTCAAAATATGTAGATTAAATTAATGTAATGAATAATCTAATTTTATTGCAAAATATGTATTTTTGTAGGTGGACATAACTAAGTTATATATATATATATATAACCAAAAATCAAGTGTTTTGAATACTTGTTGTCATACAACCTTATGACATTCAAATACAAGATCCACTCCGTTGAAGTTGATTTATATTATTTCAAGTATCTATAAATCAAAAATCAAGTGTTTTGAATATTTTTTGCCCATGCATCAAATAGGAGAAAAACAGATGGCCTAAATAGTGAGTGAGTTAGTTTAACGGTGTAGAACATTTGAAAGCTAACAAAAATTAATTTGTAAGGGTTTTTAAATGTTTAGATCATGATCAAATGGCCGGATCGAGAATTTGTATGTCTAAAGACATAGATCTAACCAACTCACTACTTTCGGTCGTTCATTTTGCACCGCTTGTTGGATGAGTAAAAAGTATTTAAAACACTTGAATTTTGGTTTTCAGATACTTGAAATAATATAAATCAACTTCAACGGAGTGAATCTTGTATTTGAATGTCGGATGTTGGTATTTGAGTGGGAAGGATTCGAGCTCAAATCTTTTCGGAATGACACAAGTCTATCTCTTTCTCTATATGTGTGTGTGTATATGTATATATTCTTTGGGAAGGATTTGAGTATGCATCCTTCCCACTCAAATTAAATGCTATGACATTCGAATACAAGATCCACTCCGTTGAAGTTCAGACCTACATCATTTTTTGAAAATAAAAAATCAAGTGATTTGAATATATTCATCAAGTAGGTGCTTAATAAACGACCGAAATAGTGAGTTGGGTAGGTTAACAATGTAAAATATTTGAAACCTAACAAAAGTTGATGAGTGGGGGATTTTTAAATGTTTAGATCATGATCAAATAATCGGATCGAGAATTTGTGTGGTTAAAGTTATAGATCTAACTATTATGCTATTTTCGGTCGTCCATTTTGTGCCTACTTGATGAATAAACTAAAAATATTCAAAACACTTAATTTTTAGGTTTTAGTTACTTTAAATAATGTAGATTAGCTTCAACAGAGTTGATCTTGTATTTGAATGCCGTAGTATTGAATTTGAGTGGGAATAATTCATGCTCAAATCTTTCTGGAAGTAGGCCAATCCTCTCTCTCTCTCTCTCTCTCTCTTCTCTCTCTCTTATATATATATATATATATATATATATATATATATATATATATATATATATATAGGTTCCTTTGGGAAAGATTTGGAAGCAAATCCTTTCGACCCAAACTCCATGTTAATAAAAACAAGTTGAAGATTCACCCTGTTCAAGTTTTGATTTGCAGTGTTAAGAGTGCCCAAGAACAAAAATTTAAAACCATTTAAATGTTTTAAATGTTCTATACCTATCCATCAACTAGGTACAAAATGAACGACATAAATTGTGAGCTGGTTAGTTTAACGGTGCAGAATATTAAAACCTAACAAAACTTGATATGCATGTGTTTCTAAGTGTTTAGATCATGATCAAATGGTTGGATTGAGAATTTATATGTCCAAAATTGTAGATCTAAGTAACATGCTACTTTTTGCTGTCCATTTTGTGCCTAGTTGATGCATGGGCAAACGAATTTCAAACACATCATTTTTAGTTTCTTGTCACTTTAAATAATGTAGATAAACTTCAATGGAGTGGATTTTCAAGTTGAGGCCTAAAATTGAATTTGAATAGGAAAGGATTTGGTTCCAAATCCTTCCGAAAGTAGCCAAGTCTATCTCCCCCTCTCTCTATACACACACAACCCCCCAACCCCGCCGTTTATCTGTACGTATGTAATAAATATATTATATTCATAGGTAATGTGATATACTGCATAATATTATACAACGTAAAGTAATATTGACAAAGTGACATCCTTGTAGTATCTTAATTTGATTCTTTGGTTGGTTTGTAAAGTGTCACTATTATATCATGATGCTTGTGTCATGTATCATATATAATGTCAGATAAAGAGAAGAAAGCGAAAATGTCCAATTGCATTGATGGAAGGGTTTTCTCCAGGTTGCTTTGCATCCCGCATCTAGCCAAATAGTATTCTTCATTAACTCAAAAAGTACCTATAGTTGAAGGAATCAGCATGTTACACAAACCACAGATATCTCAGTTTTGTAACTAATATTTTCTTGTCAAGGTTTGTGTGATACTGATACTTTTTCTGATAATTTCTTGCAATCATAGATAAAATTTATCGATGAAGTAACTTAAGTGGTACTTGTATTTGTTATCTTGTCAATTTCACATGAGTATTTCACATTCTCCCAGTCTCGTCTTTTAAGCGTATTTACTAGTTCCCAAGAGATATTAAGTTTGTCACTGACACATATATTACTTGCACAATCTAGTGATAAGGGATTTTTACAGGATGCCATCTAGCTGCTTATGAAAATTTCTGAATAAGAGATTTCATTTTTTAAGTGTGATCTGTTCGCGTGCACACACATATTTGTGACACCATCTACTTTCTTCCTTTTAGTCCTTTCCCCCGGCCCTTTCATTTCTTTCTTCTTTCTTAAAAATTACATGGGGATTATTCTGTAACATAAGTGTGATACAAATCACTCTGAACAATTGCAGACAGTTTAGCAAGGAAAATTGTCCGCAATGTATTTCAACATCATCTTTAGTGGACCGCTGTTATCCATGAGATCAGCACATCAACTCTTCACTTATGGATATGTAGATTGTGTAAGTTTTGATGCGCGAGGCGGAGATTTGCTGTCCTTAAGAAAGTTTCATCAACAGTGCTAGTAAGAAGGATACCATCTACCAACCTAGGAGGAACTCAACTTGGGGGATTTTTGTGTATAGCCCCCACAGGGCATTGGGGAGGAGTTTGATGGGGGATGGGGGTGCGTATTGTCTTGGGTTGTCAAGGTGACTACTACCTTTTTGTCTGTCTTTTAGGTTCTTTACTGCCTTGTTAAGCTGCAGCATGTTCAGATGATTATCTAGGTACATAGTTATTTATCTTGTATTTTATGTTTCTTCCATATAAATATATAATGACTAATTCTGCCTGTTTTTTGTTTCTAGTTTGCTGTTATATATTTTCTTCTATAACCGCTGCATGCCTTGTCACATATGAGCATATTCTTCCACTGAATCTTGTGTCCTGATTGTCACAGATAAGTCAGTCCAATTCCAGCATTTACTGTAAGTTTCGGGTTTGATTAACTCTTCTTTTCATTTATTGATTTGTAAGTGCATAGGTTTTATTAAAAAGTTCACATGTATTAGTCTTTTACTATCAAAGAGTTGGATGATTTGTATTGTGGTTGGCACCAGTTTTTATTTGTTATTGTTCTTAAAGAAATTTACTATGTCATATTAACTGAAAAAAATCATTATGTAGGCAACTGGTATGCTTGTATTATTTGTTGCTAGTATGAGACTGAAAATGGAGCTTGGTTCAGGTCATAGCCGATTAACTATAAGATTCTTTCTTTTCTTCTTTTATAATCATACAAATGAAAAGGTAAAATTTATAAGTAAGTTTGTTTGAGAAGGTAATACAGTGGAAGAAGGGGGCTTGTTGTGGGGTTGGTGGTCTTACTTTTGGATAGGTTATCGGAGGTTCACTTTTGGATAAGTTTGATCTTCCTATTTTGAAACAATTTACAGGAGAGCTGCTGCTTCAGGATAAATTTAGGTCTTGTTATTTTTTCAATCAATTTCCAGGATGGGGAGCCAGAAGCTTCAGCTCTTACACTTCCATAAATCTTCAAAAGATTACAGGACGAGATCAATACCTATCCCGCTCATGATCTTGGCAAGTATGGGTTTGGCCTACTGATGTGGGATGGAAAGTGGATTTAGGGTTTGTGGTGGGATTGGTTGGAATTGGGGAAGAACAAGAAATTTGAAAAAGAGATATGATCACGGATCGCAACTCAGATCTTAGCTTCACAGCCGATTCGATTCAATCCATGAGACCAAATCAAACACACAAAGTTTCATAGCGAAACAATTTTTTTAATCAATTCATCATTAAATTCAATAATTCAATTCATGGCTATACATAGCCTACAATAAATGCAATTATTGATAAAATCAAATATGCTTAAATAAATTCAAATAAATACTAAATCTCAACCAAATCTACTCAAATCCAAATTTAAATAAAATCTTAAATCCTACTAAATCTGAACTGTTCGATACCCCCATCATTTTCCTCGACTTCAAAACATTCATCCCCGATGAATGTAGTTGTAGATACAAGGTAAGCCTGACCGAGTGGAAATGAACCACATCGCGAATTCTTAATCAGGCCAAGGTGGTGGGCGGAGAATCAACACTGATGCGTCATGGCTGAACTAATGTGGTGGAGTGGAGATGGAACTGGTTTCCGTGTGAATGTTGATAGGTCGAGCTAATTACAGACAAATGCGAATCATCCAGGATGAAAATTGAACCGACTTCACTTTGCACCACGAGTAGCCTGATCTCCTGTGATTCTGTCTCTTGTAGAAAGATCTGCAATGGGTTGTAGATATCAGGTGATCTCCAGGATATAGTTGTTAAAGATGACACTAGTTTCATGGTAGGCTCCACTGGAAGATCTACAGAAGTCTCAATAAGAGGCTCTTCCACTTCTGGCTCTAACTCTTCCACTTCTGACTCTGATTATGAATCTTCAACAACTTTTGGCTTGACAAGGAGTGGGGCGCTGAATTTATGTCAACCTTTACTGTCATGCTTTCTAGAAGCTCCCTACATTAGCTAGAATTTTCCTACATTCAGTGACTAGATTGACTAATTGATTCAACGAGGATCTTGGCTTCACCGCCTATTCGACTCAATCCATGAGACCAAACCAAAACATAAAGTTTCATGGGAAACTAATTTTTTTAAAATAATTCATTATTAATTTTTTTTAAATTCATGGCTATATATAGCCTACAATACGTGCACCATACATGCAATTACTGATACAATCAAATCTACCTAAATAATTTCAAATAAATATTAAATCTCAATCAAATCTACTTAAATCTAAATTTAAATAAAATACTTAATCCTGTTAAATCTGGGCCGTTCGATTCTCCCATCACCTACTTTCATTATGACTACCTATATTGCACGGTCATGCCACACCACCATGGACACGACACGCCTACACATGACAAATTTTGAAAAATACATGACGTGTGTTTGACACACATGTTGGGCACACAACACTTGTGCGACATGATACGTCTTCATGATAGGAGTGTCCATGCGACATAGATGGCCACAGCTGGAAAGCGCCTCCCACATTCACTGCTAAGTAATTACACAACACCCTTTTGATTAGTCTTTTTTTCTTCCCAACCTATGGTCAATTCTAAAGGATATTTTCCCTCCATTTCAAATGTTTTTAACAATAAAATCTGGGAGCCTTCTCCATTACTCCAAGCCTTGTTCTCCAAGTGTAGGAGTTTCACAGAGATTCTTATATGTCCTGGGAGGATTGTTAATTGTTTTCTAAGTAGCTATTTCTCATCAAGAAGTCCATAGTGATTTGCTAGTCCCTTTCCATGATAACTTCCTGCCTGCTGTCTTTTCACCCTGCTTATATTAATTTCAATCCCAAGCATCCTTTTCCTCTTGCAAAAAGAATCTCAACTGGTAGTCTGAACACCGTCATTCCAGATAAACTTTTGGTGAATGTCCGCTTCATCATCTGAAACCTCGAAAACCTTCTTAAAGACAGGAGTTCAACGTGCTTAGATATTGTTTAAGTTGTTTTAGCTTAGTCTATGACTCTGGTTTGATGTTTTGGATTTGACTGAGTTGGTCTGAATTTGTCTTACATTAGATGTAGAATTATCTTTTTTAGTTTTGATTTGTTAGGTTATATGTAGTAGTTAGGAATGAGGTTGAATTTTTATAAGTAGGATTACAGAAGTGAGAGTCAGTTAGGAGGTTGATTAGATTAAGCTTTTCATTTTCTGGTCCTACACCTAAGAACTCTTATAATTCAATCAACACCTTCTGCCAGAGCCAGGCCTGAGTGGCAGCTCCAACTGTTAAAGCTGGAACTTATATCAAGTCACACGTAGTCCCTTGCTTCTGCATAGATAGGTTGAAAACAGGAGAAAAGCTTTCAAAATGGCAAGGAACCTTCTCGTCCAGTGAAGCGTTGCTAAAAAAACAAGTAAAAGAAAACCTACTCTTTACTTTGATGAAAACCATTCCTGAATCCAGATCGTGTACCAAACATCATACATGATTTTTCGAGCCTTCAATAGAATTTTCTTGTACCCCAGTGAATACCAACCGTAAGGTCTTCTCTGAACATTTATCCATAGACTAATCGAGAAGATCCTCATTGTTGTAGTCTTGTTGAAAGCCTGATAGAGCCCTGCTTTAGCAAAAATAGCCTACAGGAATCTTGGTTTTTGCCTAGAACTGCAGTATAAAACCACTGGCTCACTTTAGAGACTTGAAATCCTGCCTTAGCCTTCTATGGGGTTTGAAGTCTCATGTGTGCATTATACTGCACAACCTAACCCAATTACAATTGACTTTGATTTCACATAAAGAGGTATTCTCCTAGTAGATGACAACTAGATTGATTGATAATGGCATTCACAACAGTAGAGGCTCCTACACTTCTTCAAAAGGTTATTCTTAATTATTTAAAAACTTTGGTGTAAAACTCTTTTCTTGTCTTTTTTAATTTCTTAATGCTTTATGTTATGTTTACTTTTAACTCTTGTATTGATGTTCATTGTTCTCTTCACTTTTTAAAACCTTATAATGATTGAATGATTGCACATAAACTAATATAAATCATTTAAAAATTTTCTTTTATTGCTATTTGTTTTTCTAGTGTTACAAAGTTCCCGGCAGTTTTTGTTGCTTGAGTAAAAATCACAAGAATCACAAGTTTACATTTCACAGACTACATGTTTTGGTATTTAATAATGGGCTAAAATTCAGAAAACTACCATGAACATATCTCCGTTTTCAAAAAACTACCATGAACTTTCAAAAATACGTGTAAAACTACCATGAGCTTTCCCCTGATTTTTCAAGAAACTACCATTTGTCAAAAGGACGTGTGTTACTGTCACATGCATATCACATGATCATTTTATGACCCTTATACCTTTATTTTTGAAATTAAAAAAAATTATTTTTTGAAAAATAGATTGTGAGGGTAAATTTTAAATGTAGGGCATTTCCGTCTTTTTCAACTTCACCATTAACGGGGTGTGTGGTAGAGTTTATATATGCATGTTTTATGTTTTTGTATATATGAGTTTGACAAGGGGAGAATTTGCATGCATATCCGTTTAGTATTGCACTTTATTGAATATATCTTGTTGTTTATTTAGCTATGCATCAGTTAAGGAGGAGCTTTTACAAAGATTTTTTTAATTCATGCATATATAACTCCATGAGTTTTGTCGCTTTTTACCTTAAAGCCCCGCTAAAGCCACAAAAACCTAAGCCTTGCATTTTTCACTTTCCACAGCATTGACTGTCAGAAGCTTCATATACCTATATCAAATGCTGATAATCTCCATCTCCGGCATATTAGTCAGTTACTCCACCCGAAAGGTGAAGATGTAAAGGGAATAGAGGTTTTAAAAAAAAGAAAAAAACCTATGCTGGTTTCAAAGAATTCTGCTATGAAGCCACCAGTCCCAACTGAAGAGGGGGGCGGCTGTGCTACCGATTGTGCAGGAAAGTTGACAGCAGCAGTCATTCATATCCAAAATAAGACTAATTTAAGAAACTGATATCTAAAAAATTTGAAATATTTATAGACAGTTGATCTTATTTATGCATCTAGGCGTTGCACAATGAAGACACCAATTGTACGTTTCTGCATTTCATAACTATTTTAGGACATAATAATTATGAAAAACAGTATCGATTGGGTGGTCTACCATGTGTTTTTAAAACTCGTGATTGACATATCATATCCGATATCCTAGTTTCACACACACACACAAACATAAATAGATAGATGGGTAGATGAATTAATGGGTGTAATCTATTTGATGTAACTACCATAAAGAGACAATAGATTTTCTTTTTCATCTATTTTTCATATGCATCAATTGGCCACAAAATTAATGTTCTTTTTTTTTTTTTTTGCATTTTCCGATACAGCCGTTATATTTTACTTGTTGCTTCTGGTAAAATAAACATTTAGCTTTTGCGTTTACATAATCAGTGGTAATTTATTTGGGCAGTGATGAGATATAAATTTTTATGTCAAATTTTCTTCTGAGATATGCATGTCCCCCACTAAGCTGTATTGGTGCACAAGTGCACCATAGCAGCAAGAAAAGGGATAGTTGGTTTTGTTTGAGGAAATGTTTATTGACAGCTTATTTATGTGGGCTTAAGCAGTCAAGTAGGTTGTATATTTGACCCAAAGTGGGTCCTCTGCAGGATTGAGCATGTCTTGCATGGATCTTCATATTTTTGATCTTCTGCATGTCCTTCGCCCCGATATTTCATTCGTCTGAAAAAATGGATATGCTCTGGATACCTGCTTCGGAATATCCGGATGCATCTACAACATGTCATTATGCTATATTTATTGCACAACAGTGAGCACTATGTAGAACGCGTAAGATTGCACTAATTTTGGATAAGGTGATTGCACATCAACTATCAGTGCAGGGATATTTATATGCCGCCCTCCAACTGTGATCAGCAGAAACTGTCTGATCGGGTTTGACAGATTTGTGTTAAGAGTTAGCCAAGAGAGGGTGGACAGTATGTAAGAATTTGGAGGTAGCTTGAAGTTAACACGGGATGGACAGTATGTAAGAATTCAGAGTAGCTTGTAGTGATGCTTATTGCCTCCCATGTGACACTGCTTGATTGTGGTGCTTGTGGTTGATTATAAACTATGATTTCATAATTGTCTTGTGCCGTATGATCTGTGAACTGAATATAGAAGAGAGTGAGGGGAACTTACCGCAGAGTCAACATATAATGGGCTGATGATGTTTTGGGCTATAATTCAATCTTGGCACATTTTCTATTTAACCAATATTATTTACATTGTTGATCAGTTTCATCTACAATAATGTATACAATTGTGTTCAGGGAATGAGTCCTTTAATAACTAATTCTGATTTGGCTTGAGATCTCTTTTCTTTTGTGTTCCTAAGCTTACTGACGCGGGATGAGAAGGGGGAGGAGGAAGAAGAGAGAGAAAATTAGGGTTTAGGAGATAACGATAGCATTGGGCTTTGGCACCCAGGTGATTTCTCACCCACTCTTGCAAATCACCATGTAAAAGATTTAAGTTGCTAAGCACATCATCATGCAAAGCAGGGTGAATATCAACTTAGCATGCTAAACATGTTTTATATAATCAAATATCATAGTCTAATTAAACAGCTATAACTCTTGGCTTTATATTAGGCTCCGACAAAGAAAACTTCCTCATCATAACTGATATGAGACTAAAAAACACATAAAATAAAATAAAACAACTAAAAAAAGACTACTAAATAATAACTAGAGTAATCCCCATCATTCTCCCCGGCTTAAAAGTATTCATCTCCGATGAATGCAGTGGTAAATAGATAGCAGGCATGACCGTGTAGAACTAAATCATATCTCGCATCAATCAGGTCATGGTATAGAAACATCTGCCAAGGGTTGTATGTGTCAAGCAATCTCAAGGATAATGGAATCCTCATAGCTGTAAAAAATGGCAATAGCTCCATGATAAGCTCTACTGGGAGATCTACAGAAATCTCCACAAGAGGCTTTTCTACTTTTGTGGGCCTAGAAGGAGTTTCTTCTTGCAATGATACTAACTCAACTTTTGACTCTGGCTCATCAAGAACATCAGGTTCGACAATAACTGAAGGCTCTGGATCTGCCTTAACCTTTGTAGTTGAAGAATCGGTGATTGGTTTATTCTCAGGCTCGGACTCTTGCTCAACATTGGGCTCTCCGCAATCTGACTCAGATGAATAAACGAGTGGAGCATACCGAGAATGAAGAAGGCCTTGCAAGATAAACCAGTATCAACATAATCTATGGTTATTTCTCCACCAATAATAAACTTCTCCATCCAATTTAGGTTTGGCATAACAACATTTTTCCTGAGTTGTCAGTGAGAAATAACTAAAGAAATATTCAAGATCGCTTTCCCAAGCTTCATATACATAACGATCATCAAAACCCCAAAAAAGCGGGACATTCTCAAACATAACCTGTTCAACATACTTATTATCACGGTCAATATTTATATATTTATCACAAAAGTAAAAGTCCATGAAGAAAACTTAATGCGTAAAACGCAAAAATTACTCAGAATCGATGCTTTTCTGTTTCCTAACATTTGTGAAATCCTCTCAGTATCTCTGGGATTTAGCTGTGGACCCAATATTTCAGATGAAGTTCGAATCAGATTTCGAACAGGCCTGAAGAGAACTCTGGAACGAACTGATATACTGCTCTTGAACTGAGTGAACACTGACGGCTAAGGGAAGTCGCAGCTTGTAGTCGACTCTGATAGTCGGCTCGATGAGATCGGCTTGGCTTGGGCTTTGGTTAGCTCGAGACCTGCTTGGCGGCTCGGGTCAAGTCGGGCCAGGAGTGTCGGGTCGGGTTCGGTTGGATCCGACCTGATCTGATCTGACATTATCGGAACATATCGGATTGGTGAGATTTGATCTGATCTAATATGCAGTTAATCAACCCGAAGGCAATCACTTCGACGACGGTGAAGCGACAGCGATGACGTCTGAAGATGGTGGCTGCGGCGTTGAGAACTGGAGAGATTGGAGAGCTGAGGACAGTGATATGGCTTTCTCGAGAGGAGAACGATTAGATGACGGGTAACAATGATGATGAGGACGATAAAGTGTTGACGGGGAAGACGACGTGCTGAGGAGGACGTTTGAAGATGGCGGGTGGATCTCATTGATGGAGAATACGAAGAGGCGCTGGACATGGATCTTCGGTTGTGAGCTTGTCGGCGCGGCAAGGTGGTCGGTGATGAGGACTGAAGACAAGGCGACATCGACTGAAGACGAAGATGACGGTAAGGGCGATTCAATGACTGTAAGCGGCGATGATGACTGGAGGATTGGAGAACTTGACGATGATGACTGTGGGACTCATCAAGGGCGACTGTCGGCGTGGTGAGGTCGGAGGTGATGGGTGCTGCAAATAGGTGGCGGCGAGCTAGGGCCTCGGTGGTGATGAGGCTCTTCAGTGATGAAGACGAACAGGATTCCCTAAGAATTTTGGGTTTTATTTAACATATATATATATATATATATATATATATATATATATATATATATATATATATATATATATATATATTGACTTTTTTTAATTATTTTTTTTTTTGAAAACTAGAGCAGAGAAAGAATGACAGGAAATTGAATCTAGGGTTTTGTAGAGATGGAAGATTTTTTTTTTGTGGCGAAAAATATAAGGATTTTAGCTCTGATACCAAACTGATGAGGGATAAGAAGGGGGAGGAGGAAGAAGAGATAGAAATTAGGGTTTAGAGGATAAAGGTAGGATTTAGACTTAGCACTCGGGTGATCTCTTACCCACTCTTGCAAATCACCATGCAAAAGATTTAAGTTGTTAAGTACATCATCATGGAAAGCAGTTGGACAAATCAGTTGTTAAATAGGATTTTCATAATCAAATATCATAGTCTAATCAAACAACTACAACTCTTGGCCTTATATACGCTCTTACAAAGAAGACTTTCCCATCATAATGTGGGACTAAAAAAACACATTAAATAAAATAAAACAACTAAAAAAGACTACTAAATAATAATTAGAGCGATCGCCATCACTTAGAAACTGTTTATATAATTACCCTTGAGAAACTATTCATATAATTACCTTGTTCCCCTGTTTCTAAAGTCTTGAGACTTTGTACTTCTGTTGTTATTTCTTCCCATACGTCTCAAGAATTCCAATGACTAGTGTGAAAAAGTTATTAAGTGGGCAGTTTACTTGTTCAAAATGTAGAGTAGTGTGTTAAAGTGGTAAAAACATATCTAGTCTTTTATGGTAGCTGATGTGATTGTCGCTGGGGAAGTATTGTAAGTTGAGAGTGCCATTGCTTATTTCTTTGCACCAGACTTTATGCTGTCGGATAGCCTTACAGTGTTCATAGGCTTTGTCTAATTTGCCATCAGTTTGGTGTCTGTAACAGCTAAAAGGTGACATCAGGAAGCAATTGCTCAACTGAAAAATTGATTCCCTCTTACAAAATTGGAATAGTAGGGTGGATATCCTGCTTCTGTGACCTAAAATTCTGTGAAGCACTTGCTAGCAGATGTAAACTTTGAGAAATTGAGGCTCAGTATTATTTCAAATGCAGCAACTAGTTTGTTGGCTATAATTTCTTGTCTCAAGATTGTAAGAAATACTGTCAGTGAAATTATACGACTGTAGAGTTCATTCCGTGATTTCTATCTGCGGATTCCTATTTGGAGTCGCTGCTTCAAATAGCGAAGGTTCAGGGTTTTGTTGTTGAGTAGCTACTTGAGGATAGCTGGCTGTTGTAACATGCATGAGGTAATTTATTTTCTATTCTCGAGCTTACCATTCAACATTTGATTATATTTTGGTGTTCTTTTTCTTGAATCCCATACTTCTGATGAACCTCGGTTAATAGTTGTGTTAGACAATGGAAAAGGATGTAGTTCTAGTTCATTTCTTACTTTCTCGGATTGTGTTCCATCGTTGCTTTATTTAGCTATCTGAACTAAGGATGTCTTTCAAAATACTGAGCAAACTTATTACTGACTCAGCGTTATTGTCGATTGTCTTCTGTAAACTGACATCAGTCATAGATGTATGCGTTCAATCTTTGTAAACTGGCATCAGTCAGGTTGTCTTGTGATCGCATTTAACTTAGTTACTGATTCCTTCTCTGTGCCTTTTCTTGCTTCTGGTATCTGCTGGAATGAAGTAGCCTTATGCACAGCCTGCAGTATGAGCATGTTTTGCAGTTATCATGGTTCTGTTTGATAATTTGTGAATGCATTGACGTCATACGGTAGTGAAATAGTTTTCTTGGCAAATTAAGGTATTTTTGGAAATCACCTTTTTAGAGTTCCTGCCTGTGTAGTTGATCCAAGGGCTCAGTCCTTACTGGCTAGGATGTTTTACCAGATGCTGCAAGATCTCAGGGGACTCAGAAGTTTCAATCATTGTAAACAAAAGGCAGGAATCGATCCGACTGTCTATTCAGAAAGAATTTGTTTCAGTTTGCTGGGTTTGTTCACCTGTATTTTATATTTTGGAAGAGAGGCAAGTCCTGGATGTTGCAGGGATCAAGAGCATTTCAGGTGATGGTCGCCGTTGAGAACTGACTAGCCTGATCTCAAGATGGGGTCAATGCTGGCTGTTATTGTTAGACGGGGAAAGTTGGGCCTCCAAATCGAGTTTGCTTTGGCCCGTCGAAGGATGAGTGGGCTAGGTTTGTAGTTTGGGCTTAAATTTGGGCGAGGCTTGGTTAAACTCTAAGCCCACCTGACTGAAACCCCAACACGATGTGCGCTGATCTATCCTCCTCAAAGGAATACAAGTCCACGGTGGAAGATGACTGCACCATTCAAATTCAGTTACACTGTGGACTAGTTTGGTTAAAGGTGGAAGTGAGGAATTGAGGAATGGTAATAGTTCCCTTTGGAACTTGGGAATTAGTTAGTAAGTTTTTCTGGTGTTTGGATATTATTGGGAAGTGTGGTTTGAAAAATGTTATGTCTTTTTCGGTATTTGGATGGTAATGTGAAAGTGGAAAAGTTGACCACAAAGTTGACCGCAAAAATAATATTAAAATAAAAATTAATTAAGAAAAATGAAAAATGGACTGTAATTAGAATGCAAATGAGATTTACATGATTAAAAAATTAACTGTTTTATGCTACAATTTATTATAAATGAGATTTATATGATCACAAAATTAACTGTAGTACTCTGAAAGTGAGAAAATGATTGTGTAAAAGAGAAAAGAGAAAAAGATAAGAGGTTTTCTATTTTCTTTTTTCGGTGTTTGGATAGATAGGGAAGTGAACAATTATACTTCCCCATTTCCTTACTTCTGTCCACTTCCTTGCAACCAAACACGCCCGGCACATCTCATCATGTTCGGATAGGGAAAAAAAAATTCATTCCCTATTCACGTTGGTGCCAATTAAGTGTCCTTTACTCTCAAATACAAAATCAGACATATAAATCAACTTGACATCTCAAGGGGGTTTTACTTTGTTACGAGAAGTGGTCTGGCGTTGAGATTAACTTTCAAAAGAGTTCTTGATATTTTTAGGGGTGTTTCTGTTCACAGTATCATTAATTTTCAGTTGTTCTGGTCCAAAAGTTACCTATCTCCAATCTGAGTTTGCCTCTTTGCACAGGCTGGAGATTGCTTATTGAAAAGGTTCAAAAGAGATTATCGGGGTGGAAGGGGAAAATTCTCTCTTTTGGGGGAGGATCACCTTGAGCAATGCAGTTCTTTCGTCCATTCTTAACGTATTTTCTCTCTTTCTTTGAGGCAGGACACAAACAGACAAAAAGGCTCTCTGTCTTGTTAGTTGGAAACAGGTTTGCAAAAGAAGGAAATTTGATGGTTTAAGGGTTATCAATATTCGAGATTTCAATACGGCTTTACTTCATAAATGGTGGTGGAAATTATTTGAAGTTTCCACTCTCAAATGAGCCCTATTTGTTTCTCACAATTATCATCCCCGCACGGGTTTGTGATCGGATCGTTGTATCAATTTGTCTTCTTCATCCCCTTTCTGAAAAGGCATCTCCTCAGTCAAGAACATCTTTTTCTTGGGCATTGCTAAGAAAGTCATTGATGGGAGAAGTAGGCGATTTTGACCAGACAAATGGTGTTCAGTCGTCCCCTTTGGAGTCCTCTTTCTTTTTTTGTTTTCCTTTTACGAGCCTTGGACCCGGCTGGGCCAATGATCTCTCACATCGCTCGTCTGATGGCTGGGACATTAGAGTGCTCTGAGCTTTGAACTTGCGAGTCAGAGAGATGAGTTGTTACAGCTCCTTCCCAACCTTGTGCTGAATTCTTTGAGCGTAGAGATCGTCTGTTGTGGGATTGGGATCCTATCTGACATTTTCGGTGAAGATCACCTGTTCCAGGCTAAACGAGGTGGGGATGTGACAGCCCATTTGCTAAAGTCATTTGAAACATTAAATTGCCACTTAAAATTAGAGCATTCATTTGATTAGTTTGCAAAAGGCTATTCTTCCGTAGGACAACCTCATGAAAAGGAGTTGGCAGGGGCCAGTCATGTGTTCTCTTTGTGCGGGGATGAGGAATCTATTGGCCACTTGTTTTTAGGGTGCACATTTTCTCTTCAGATTTGGTACGGATTGGCAGCGCATTTGAATATGCGCGCTCTACAGTTGATTTTAGGGCTTAGTTTGTTATGGTCTTCTTGGAGAATTATATACTTTAATAAATAACAAAGGGTTGTTTTGGACTTATTAGCAGCTGTCGTGTTTTTGGAGATTTGAAAAGAGCGTGATAATAGATTATTCTCTGATGCATCCAAATCGTCTGATCAAACATTTCATGTTTGCCTTACATATTTTTATTGCTGGCTTAATCTCCTCACATGTACCTCTAGGGAGATGGTTGAGCGCGCGCTGGTGCAGCCAGATGGCTTTGATAGCTTTTCTAAGGAGACACAGGATCAGAGACAGGACAATGATTAGGATTTCACGTGACCATCGTCCTTCTGGAGTACACGACTAGAGTACATGACTTTTGACTGAGTTGGGACTCTACCCACTCTTTCTGCTACTCTTTTGTATGTTATTTCAAGGAGAGTCGTTTGTTTGGGAGGTTTTTACTGTCTTTTCTTATTGTTCACTTGTTTTTGCCCTCCAGCACTTGCGTGTGCGTTTAGTTGTTCTAGCTTAGGAGGCGAATATTTATTGTATCTTTTATTGTGGCAGTATTTCATTAAAAGCTTATTAATAAAGCACAGAGACCTTTCTGATTCACCGTCTTCTCTTTCTCAGGAAAAAAAAAAGACCAGAGGAATTTACAGTATATTTTCTTCTTTTTGGTAATCCAATTTAAAGTGTAGTTGAATTGAAAAGCATAGAGAGAGGATCTCCTTGATGCAGACCAAGCAACCTTCGAAGAAAAACATTGCTTACAACGATATTATTATGAGTGGGAGAGTTCGAATTTAACCGCCTATTATCAATATCTATGCAAAATATTTCTCAGCAAAAAAAAAAAAAAAATCTGTGAAGTATAAATGCAGCAGTATAACATGCATCAGATAGAATCAATCCAACTGAATCCATAACAATCTGCACCCTAATCAGTGGCAGCCTTGTTCCTCCACATGTTATTCATCGGCTTCGGCAAGCTATCCAGGTTTCAGAGACCACACAGACGCTGGCCACATCGTCGAACTACCATCCAATCCCTGAAGATGCAAAGTGCTCGACGATTTCCTGACAGAATATTGATCCTGACCGAGTCTCCAAGCGACTCATTCCGCCCACATCCCTCACGGCCGCACTCTTCCCTGTCCTCACCGAATATCTGTCAGCGTTCTCCAACCCTGATGTACTCCACAACATTGAATCTGTCTCAGTCTTTTGTCGCCGCCTTACTGACTTCATGCCGCCAGGTTTCTTGGCCTTGCTGGTTCCGGCAATCCCTATTGCTACATCATCGGAGAGGGAGACGTCACTGTTTCCTGGAAAGTTCTCAATGGCCAGGCTTTGAGCCCTGCGGTGGCGATTCAGGTGTCGGTCAGGGGTTAACGACTCTTTAAGGCATTGGATTTTCAGACTCTTTAACCATGGATTTTGAGGGTGTGAGGCCATAGAAGCCCTGTAGACTGGGCACAGGGATCTGAGTTTTGGCGAAGAGAACGGGTCGAAAGCGTTGTCGTAGAGCCTGTTGGCATGAGTGTGTTCAGTTGTAATGTATAACAGAAATCGAAATTTAACAGAACGCAGGATGGATGCATGAATCTGACATAAGAATTTGAAAATTTTATGCTACCAACAATTTCAGCAGGAAATTTTTTTCTTGTTTCCGTACATGAAGCAATGCAGCAATCAGATTATATAGAAGATCGATATTGACAGACGAGGATAATTACATATAATAAAAAAAATTTCCAGGTCCTGATCAGAGAATAATAATTTGATTTCATCTGTCAGTTCTGAAATTATTGTCGCATCTAATATGCTTTAATCAGATCCTGCTGTCAAGTGAAAGTGGCACCAAATTTAGTATTAAACCACAAATAAAAGCCACAAAATTCAATCCAAGGATTCATGGTCATGGTTTTCTTGGTATCAACTTGCTAATCCCCAAGCATGCAAATTATAGACTATCACCTGTTGCTAGCCGAAGAACTCGCGGCGGCGGTGCTCGGAGACGGCGGATGCCTGCCTTGCTCCGATCTAAGGGCAAACATCTGGTGGTCTGTAAAGAGACCATTCAATCTTTTTATATCAGGCACCTAAAACATCAAATTAAAAAAAAAAAGAAGATTATAAACTTGTTAATAAATAACAATTGGAAAATTCATGAAATTGAGAAGAGATCTTTGAATTGAATTAATTCTTACCTCGACGCCATACTTAATGGCGAGGCCGGCGAGGGTGTCCATTTTGAACACAATGTGCCGGATGTGAATCTGATCGACATCTGAGGACTGAGAGGTCTCCTCTGTTATGAATCTCTCTTCCTGCATTTTTATTTTTATTTTCCCCCTGGGGTGTAGTTTTTGGGAAAGGCGAAAAATGTATTTTCTCTTGAAGAAAAAAAGAAAAGAAAAGGAAGGAGAAAGAAGGC
Organism: Agave tequilana; assembly: GCA_038442645.1. NCBI lineage: Eukaryota > Viridiplantae > Streptophyta > Magnoliopsida > Asparagales > Asparagaceae > Agave > Agave tequilana. The sequence goes on from JAVJIF010008762.1 coordinate 56,299, forward strand.
TTTTAGGTTTGTTAAAATTTCGATCAGTCTCAAAGCAGCAGCATCCAATAAAACTAAGCAATCATAGGAGTAGGAATTTTATTTATTTTTATTTTTTTATTTAAGGAATCATATAGAACTAGCTGTTGGGATGGAAAATTCCACAGATTTTCATACAGACCGTCAACAATAGAATCTGAGGACAGTTTATTTTGAGAAAGTTTGGAATGAGAAATCTGAGGAATTTAGGTCTTGTCTTGAAATACCCCTTCTGAAATCACTATTGTATTTCCTGCTTGCTACCAATTCTTTGTCAGCAAGACATTGTGATAAACTAACATACAGTATGCAAGGATAACTAAACTGTTTCATCAGCCTTGTTCTGTTATATTGAGCTACATATAACCATGCTGCACAAATAGTCGAATTATTTTATTGTTTTGTTTAGGTATTAGGCAAAAATTAACCCGCGAAACACTAAACTCCTCTTATATCAGATGACGGTTCTGTTACAAATAACACAGTATGAGCAAAAAAAATTCTCTAAGAAAGAAGCAGCTTGGAAACCAGTTTTTGACCTAAGGGCATGATGGCATTCAGTCCCACATCTGGGCCTTTAGCAGCCTGCAAACCATAACATGATGTATCACAAATTCTGGTTCTATATAACCAATTCACTAGCTTGGTTGCAAAATTGTTAGAGCCAGATGTTGGAAATATTATACATCTATAATGCGGATTAAATTGAAACCATGGATCAAGAATCAATACAACATCTCAAGAAATAGATAAAAACCCTAATTGTGCAATACTGTAAATCACCATACCTGAGGCCATTGGTGAAGATTGGATGAAGGTTGGAGAAGACCCTTGATTCCTTGCTCTTGAATCTGCAAACCCTAATTGCAATGGATCCTCTTTTCTCTGCTCCTTTTCCTTTCTCAAAACTCTCTTTCTTTTCTGATGGAGATTCTCACGATAAAAAATGAGCGTAAGTTTTGATTTCTTTACAGGAGGAGAAAAGTGGGTCGCACATTTGCAATTAGACCCCTTGAAATAAAGCCTTTCCATCATGGTCCCTTTATATTTCAAGTGACCAAATAAACTATATAAATGTGACTTTAATATGGGCATCTTTAATATCAGTTAACTTTAATAGAATCCAATGCAAATAACCAAGGTTAAGTGGGCCACCTTCACATGAGATTAACATTCTCCCACTTGGGCCACTAACCGATTAGGTTAATACTTTAGAAAACAAAATAAAAGAAAAGACTCATTTTCAAAATCATTTTGACTCCATTGGATTCCATACTGAAAAACCTTTGACACGTGCACGAATTTTAAAAACAAACTATAACTGATAAGCCCAAATATGAAATACCGTAATACTGCAATTAGTTTGGACTACCAATGCGAGTCATAGCGGTTATACAACATCCACGTCATACTCCCTTCTATGTACCACAACATTGATAACCCTTACTAATTGAGTCCATAACCAAAATGACCCCTGTAATTGTCTTGTAAAGACATTTCCTGTTTAACAAACATCCAAACATAATATGTGCACACATAATTGGATAACAGGAAACACAGAAACAAACTTTTATTTGTACAATAATGTCAATTACATAAGTACCAAAATACACATTTACAGATTGCCCAAAAGACCCATTCTTACAACATGTTCCTTGAATGTCTTTGGAGGCAATCCCTTTGTCATTGGATCAGCAACCATTAAAGTGGTACTTATACTTACAATTGACACCTTTTGTTTCTCAACTCTTTCTCTAACCACCAAGTACTTAAGTTCTATGTGTCTAGAACCATTAGAGTACTTACCATTCTTAGAGAAAAATACGGCTGCTGTATTGTCACAATATATCGTCAGCGGCCTGGCAATAGAGTCAACTACACCAAGTGCTGAGATAAAATTCCTTAACCATAATGCATGATTCGAGGCTTCAAAACATGCTATAAACTCAGCCTCCATCGTGGATGAAGCAATAATGGACTGCTTCACACTCTTCCACGAGATTGCCCCACCTGCTAGCAAGAAAATGAAACCTGAAGTAGACTTCCTGCTATCTGGGCAACCACCAAAATCTGAGTCTGAATAGCCGATCACCTCCAACTGATCAGATCTCCTATATGTGAGCATATGGTCCTTCGTCCCTTGAAGATACCGCATAACCTTCTTAGCTAACTTCCAGTGCTCCATTCCTGGATTGCTCTGGTATCTTCCCAACATCCCAACAGCAAAGCTGATATCTGGCCTGGTACAAGTGCTTGCATACATCAAGCTCCCAACAGCTGATGCATACGGAACTTTCTGCATTTGACCCTTTTCTAAGTCATTTCTGGGACACTGGCTACCACTTAATCTGTCACCCTTCTGAATGGGTGCAAGACTGACTGAACACATTTCCATATGGAATCTTTCCAAGACTCGATTGATATATCCTTTCTGAGACAATCCTAGCAATCCTCGAGATCTATCCCTGAAGATCTCTATGCCAATAACATAATTTGCCTCACCCATATCAACCATCTGAAAGTTCTTGGTTAGATAACTTTTAGTTTCATACAGCAAACCAAGATCACTACTGGCTAATAAGATGTCATCTACATACAGAACCAAGAAAATAAACTTGCTCCCACTGATCTTTAGATATATACACTGATCAACAGTGTTTCTGTAAATCCAAAGAGGTAATGGTATCATTAAACTTTATATACCATTGCCTGGAAGCTTGTTTAAGTCCATATATAGATTTCTTTAATTTACAAGCCAAGTGTTCTTGTTCTTTAATTGCGAACCCTTCAGGTTGCTCCATGTAGATATCCTCATTCAAATCTCCATTTAGAAAAGCAGTTTTCACATCCATTTGATGTAACTCCAAATCATAATGAGCTACAAGTGCCATAATGATTCTAAGAGAATCCTTCTTTGATACTGGAGAGAAGGTCTCTGTATAGTCAATGCCTTCTTTCTGAGTGAAACCTTTGGCCACAAGTCTAGCCTTATATCGTTCGATATTGCCTTTAGAGTCGCGCTTGGTCTTAAAGACCCATTTACACCCGACTTTCTTACAGTTATAAGGCAATTCAACGAGATCCCAGACTTGATTTTGGTCCATAGATTTCAACTCATCTTTCATAGCATCAACCCATTTACTAGAATCATTGCATTCTATGGCTTGTGAAAATGAAACTGGATCTTTATTAATCCCATATCATAGTCAGATTCCTGTAGATACACCAACATAGTCATCTGAAATGGCAGATCTTCTTTCCTTTGAGATCTTCTCAAAGCTGCCGGTTGTGGTGGTTCTACTATATTTTCAATGGGAATATCCCATGGAGTGGTGAACCAACATTAACTTGTTGTTCTGGAATCTCAACTTGATGATCAAGCTGAGGTACAACAATCTCTCTTGAAGGAAAAGGTATTGGGATATTTACCCTTACCACTTCAAGATCTACCTTTCTGGTTCAGCACTCCCACTAATTTCACCATTTTCCAGGAATCTGGCATTACCAGTTTCAACTATTCTTGTACTATGGTTAGGACAATAAAATTTGTATCCCTAGACTTATCTGGATAACCAATGAAATACCCAGATATTGTTTTTAAGTCTAATTTCTTTTCTTGTGGATATAAATTCTAGCCTCTGTTGGACAACCCCAAACATGTAAGTGTCTTAAACTGAGTTTCCTACCAGTCCACAACTCGAAAGGAGTTGTTGGGACAGCCTTACTAGGAACCCTGTTCAAGATATACATAGCAGTCTTTAAGGCTTCATTCCACAATGAATTGGGTACATTTGAGAAGCTCAACATGCTCCTAACCATATCCATAAGAGTTCTATTCCGCCTTTCAGCAACACGTTCTGCTGAGGCGTACATGGCATTGTGTATTGAGCACAAATGCCACGCTTTTCTAGAAATTTGGCAAATGGACCAGGATGTTGTCCTGACTCATCATATCTACCATAAAATTCACCACCTCTATCTGATCTAATGATTTTAACCTTTCTATCTAATTGTCTCTCGACTTCTGTAATGAACACCTCTAGGATGTCAACAGCCTGAGACTTTTCATTAATTAGATAAACATAACCATAACGTGATAGATCATCTATAAAGGTAATGAAATACCTCTCTCCAGTAAAACATGGAATGGAGAGTGGTCCGCATATATCTGTATGAATTATTTCAAGGAGTTCTTTACTTCTTGTGGCACCTTTCTTAGTGTGTTTGGTTTGTTTTCCTTTAATACAATCACACACACACATCAAAATCAGTGAAGTCTAGGTTATCCAAAATCTCAGTCTTCACTAATCTTATTATTCTATCCCTGGATATATGCCCCAGTCTTCTATGCCACAAGATTGAGGATTTTTCATTTATTAAGCCACGTTTTATACCAACATTCGAATGCAGAGATAATAAAGATTGTGCAAACTCATCATTCAATGAAATTTTATATAAACCATCACATAAAATTTCATGTCCAACCGGAATTGAATTATACACTAAGAGAGTTTCCACAACTAAACAAAACAGAATATCCAAAAACATCTAATTTGGATAAAGACATTAAATTTCTTGAAATCGAAAGTACATAAAAAGTATCCTCAAGATTCATCTGATGACCCGTCTCCAAGAGTAGTCGATAAACACCAACATATTCGACCTCCACTTTGAGACGGTTCCCCATAAAGACGAATCTCTCACTTTCCTTCGGTTTCCTGATTGTAAGGAACCCTGCATTGAATTAGTTATATGAGTTGTGGCTCCAGAGTCTATCCACCAAGTATTAGAAGGAACTTCAGCAAGATTTGATTCATAACATACAAAAGAAAGATATGTACCTTTCTTTTCGAATCAAGCTTTCCTCTTGTTGCAGTCCTTCTTCACATGTCCTTTTCTGCCACAGAAGTAGCATTGACAGTGAAAGTTTTTCTATGACCTTGGCTACTTTCCCCATGGTCATTTCCTTTATTTGATGGAAATCTCTTACCTCTTCCATATTTACCTTTCTTATGGATACCCCTTGAAGTTACTGCCAACACTGAGTGCTGTCCTTCTTGCCTCAGTCTCACCTCCTCTTGAACACACATACCAGTTAGCTCATTTAAGTTCCACTTATCCTATGAGTATTGTAGTGGATCTTGAATGGTCCAAACTGTGAAGGAAGTGAGTTGAGGATAAATTGAACCAAGAAGGACTCATCAACCTTCATACCAGTGATCCTAGCTTAGCAGCCTTATCAGACATGTTTAGAATGTGTTGCTGAACTCCTCTATTACCATCATATTTCATGGTGGTAAGTTCAGCCATTAAGGTACCAGCTAATGACTTATCTGCAGACTTAAATCAGTCTTTAACCGCACTTAATAGTTCAGATGCAATAGTTGTAGGAGGGAGTGAAGTCTTGATGTTATTAGCTATGGTCATCTTAATGAACATTAGACTGAGCCTATTAGACCTTTCCCAAGCTTTTGCATGGCTGACCTGTTCTGCTGTACTCTCAGCAGTTACTTCATCAGGTTTGTCAACTATTAAGGCCTGTCTAGGTCTAGGACACCCAGTGTAAACTGTACATGTTCAAACCATTCTGAGAAGTTTGTACCGTCCAAGGCTGGAATGCTAGTGGCATGAGTGTGGAGGGAAGTAGGGACGTTCACTGAAACATAATAGGACAAGCTCACATTAATGCCTCGAATCAATACAAGTTTTAAATTTAATTAAGATGAACTATTGATATCACTTTGATTTCTCCTTTGGGCGAAACCTAAGTATATCTAGTGTTCACTCTTTAGGTGAGAACTTTATCACCTATGTAGGTCTAATATAATTTATGTCACTTAGTTAGTAAGTCATGTTACTTTGGGTATCCATTTCACACCACTAAGTTACATAAATTATACTACCCTATCCGGTTCATAATTATTTGAAAGAGACTTTCCTTTGGGCCAGTCTCAATCTCCTAATTAGAACCGCCATCGAGAATATTATTGTCTTTAATGTCACTTGCATTGACAAGTCTTTTATGTAGTTATATATTCATAAGATTTACTAACCTAGGTCACTTTGGCAACTACTAAATCAATAAGCCTTATGAATACAAAACTAACCAATAATATTCTCTAATCCTTTTATTTGGTAATGCCATAATACTACAATACATTACTTGACCAAACATCAATCAATATTAACACAATAGCTTAAATGTGTTAACAAACATTAATGATTGAATTAAGTAACAATAGTCGACTACATGAAAGGACTAGTCGACTTGGGTCAAGACAAGTCGACTACAGATTAGGTCTAGTCGACTACAACAAAAGGAAATTAGTCGACTATACCCAAATTATTAGTCGACTATAAACTTTATAAGTCGACTTAACATTTAATTAGTCGACTCCTGTGGGAAGACAAACTTTCGGTTGAAAATTAGTCGACTTGATAAAAATGGTTAGTCGACTATACACTTTACTAGTCGACTAATCAATAGTTATAAGTCGACTCCTGAATCCAACAGAGAGTCGGGTAACTTTCTGGATGGACTATTAGTCGACTAATCAATAACTATAGTCGACTAATACTCCACGAAACAGTTACCGAAGAGCAGTTCCAGATTATCACCCGATTCCAAATTTTAGGGAAAAATCGGAAAATTAGGAAAAATTAGGGTTTCTAAAATCCTAAATTTTAATCCCTATTAATTGCATAATTAGAGGAATATGAACATGATATTAGGGCTATTAAATCCTTTACAAATTGCACAATTAAAATGATCAAAAATTGAATCGTTAATCAAAAACCCTAACTTTTCATAATTCCTAAATCCAAGATGTATTGATTCTTTAATCATAGCTCTGATACCAAATGTTGGAAATATTATACATCTATAATGCGGATTAAATTGAAACCATGGATCAAGAATCAATACAACATCTCAAGAAATAGATAAAAACCCTAATTGTGCAATACTGTAAATCACCATACCTGAGGCCATTGGTGAAGATTGGATGAAGGTTGGAGAAGACCTTGATTCCTTGCTCTTGAATCTGCAAACCCTAATTGCAATGGATCCTCTTTTCTCTGCTCCTTTTCCTTTCTCAAAACTCTCTTTCTTTTCTGATGAGATTCTCACGATAAAAAATGAGCGTAAGTTTTGATTTCTTTACAGGAGGAGAAAAGTGGGTCGCACATTTGCAATTAGACCCCTTGAAATAAAGCCTTTCCATCATGGCCCCTTTATATTTCAAGTGACCAAATAAACTATATAAATGTGACTTTAATATGGACATCTTTAATATCAGTTAACTTTAATAGGAATCCAATGCAAATAACCAAGGTTAAGTGGGCCACCTTCACATGAGATTAACACCAGAATCCTGCAAATTAAACGAGATCAAAATTCAAGTGAACTTAGGGTACTTAGTAGCATGTTACTCGCGATATGAAAGTTTCTTTATCAAAACCAAGCACCTAAGATGTCTGAGGTTTGCAGCACTGCAAATAAAAAGATACAAGCTTTGCAACCTGAGCTATAAGATTTTGAAATAAGAAATACAGATTCAATTGGATGGACACTTAAGGTGGATACATGGAACTGTTTCGTGCTAGATGAACCATCTAAAGGAAAGAGAATACAAAGCAAGATCATATACTCAATGCATGCCAAAAAATGATACATTTGTTCCAATACAACATTCAGTGGAAACAACCAACATCCTAAAATCAACCTGAGAGTCTAAAGTTGAAGAATGGTAACTAAGATGGCAAACAATTACAAAATAAGATTTTGAGACCAAACTCGGAGTTTTAACTGATGAAGAAAAAGCATGTAATACCTTATTGCTGCTGGGTCCTCCTTACCCAATCTAAAATGTGATAGCAATCTTTATCTTGCGTAAAAAGCCTATTTTTAGTTCGATAAGACTTCAGTTCATACGTCTCTTGCCGACCAGTTACATCCTTCTTCATTTGGATAGATTTAGGCACCATCAGGTTCTCACTTCGATCATGGTAGGCGTTGTAAATGAATTCAAGAATGCTCTCCAGAGGCTGCGACGCATCAAGCCATTGATAAATATGTTCATTGCGGAACCAAGTAAGCTGCCTCTTTGCGAAATTCCGAGAAGCTTTCTGAAACTCAAACAGAAATTTAAGAAAACTATTAGGGCAGCTCCTGCCCCCTTCTTGTCTACAGTTCAGCAAGAATTCCATTGCTTGTCTATACCCAATGGCTCTCGTAGCAGAATTCATATTTGGACGAAGACCAATATCAAGAAGCCACGATGCTTCCGAAAGAAGCCCTTCAGTTTCCATGAGCATTTCTTCACACCTCAAATCGATTGCCCTGTAGAGATTAATCCTCGGGCTAGAGAGGAAAAGGCAAATGTAGTCGTACTCCAAATCCTTAGCAGAATTTTCTTCAACTGATTCATCTGGCAATCTCGATTCAGCTTGGTCTCGAAAAGAATCATATGGCACTTGGAAAGCACAGGGAGGTGAGCCGCTAGACCTAATGATCTCAAGGCTACGCCTCAAGCGATACCAATTGTTGTAAGGGAAAGAATGGGCTCTCGAGTCTCCTGCCCTCACTACATACTCCACGGCTTCATCCCATTTCCCTCTCATCTCGAAGTCCTTGAGCTCAGAGCACACTTCCGAGGAAATCTCCACAGATGCCTTCGGAACATCAGGTTTCCCGTACACAAACCACCGCAAATACAAGCCAGTCCCTCCGGCAATGATGGGCACGCGCCCTCTTTCAAGAACGTCCTTTGTGGATTTCCTCGCATCCTCAAAGAATTGCCCGGCAGAGTACTCCTCCGATGGATGCAAGACGTCAATCAAGTGATGCGGCACGTCATTTCTGTCTGAGCTCGTGGTTTGGCTGAGCCAATATCGAGCCCACGATAAACTTGGACGGAATCGGCACTGATGATCTCTCCGTCAAGCTTTTTCGCTAGCTCCATTGCCAGCCTGCTCTTTCCTGCTCCAGTGGGACCGGAGATAACTATGACCTTCTGCTTCTTCTTATCCGGGTCAGAGACCGAACAGGTAGTAGTTGTTGTGGACAGGCATTGCGGAGAAAATGAGTGTGCGGATCTTTTTTTTAGGCTGAAGGCAAGCCTCATGCCCCATGCCGGCAATCCAACTCCCTTGCTTATTATTAATGGAAGTGAAAAATGAACATCTACAGAGAAAAAATTAACATAAAAAAGATCATTTGTTTTCAGTTTTTATCTTTGAGGCATTGCATCGAACAGGTGGTATGCAGAGGCAAACTACAGCAGTTGGAGAACAACCATGTCAAAAGGTTGCAAAAGGCGTACCTAGTCTTTGAATCATGTTGCTGCTGCTGCGGCGGATTTAGCCAAATCAACTGTATGAGATGCGAGTATTCTTGGGGAAGTAGGAGGAGTACAATATTAGTAATGGATAACAAAATAAATAAAAGAAAAAAACGATAAAAATGATTCAGCTGAACCCCAATGGGCTATCTTATGTAGAACGTAGGCCAACCCAACCCGAAGAAAATGAACATAAAGTTAAAATTTTATAAAAATGAAAGAAAAAAAAACCTAATTGGAGATGCGGGGTATCGATCCCCGTACCTCTCGCATGCTAAGCGAGCGCTCTACCATCTGAGCTACATCCCCATTTACATTTTTTCCTTACATATTAATTTCATGAACTTAAATGACTGCACTAAACGAAGGGATTCAGATGAGAAAACGGAAAGCAGGAAGAGATTGAAGAAAGAACTCTCGAGCAAGCTCCAATCGTTAATCAATCAATCTCCAACAGTGAAAAATAATGGCGAGCACTCTTCAGCTCACCGATTCAAACCCTCTCCTCCTCCAATCCCCCTCCACCGCCGACCAAACTACTGCCATCGATTCCTCCTTGTTCCAAGAGCGTCTTCTTCCTCTTCTGAGAAAACTCGACGCCAGTTCATTTCGGACACCGCCGCCGCCGCCGCCATCGTCCCTCTCTCCGTCGCATCGCTCCAGTTACAATAATCGCCGGCGAGGTCCGGAGAGCCGCCGCCGCCGCCTGAATGGGAGAGGGTGTACCTCCCATCGACCCCGGCGTCGTCCTCCTCGACATCGCCTTCGTCCCCGACGACCCCAGCCACGGTAATTTCTCCAAAAATTCTCCTTTTTTCAACATTTCCAGACACCAAATCCGTACAATCGATTGATTTGTTATCAGTACCGAAATTGTGGTAGAAAAATTGAAGGTAGCATGAATTGGAGAATAGGAATTAAAAAATCAGTGACCCTTTTATGACAAAATGTAAAATTTTCAACTGTAATAGTCTCACATTGAATTCCAAGCTGAAAATTGTATGCACATTCTTTCTTTTATTATTTGAATTAACAAGACAGGATATTTATGTAATCTAGGTTTTTTGTTGGGGACTAGACAAACAATAGAGGAAACACTTGGGTTCCTCGTTCCATATCTTCAGCTGAAGATGAAGACTTCAACTACAGGTTCAATCCCATAAGCTTCACGGGAAGAGAAGGGTGGATAGTTGGGAAACCCGCAATCTTATTATATACATCGGATGCTGGGGAGAGCTCGGAGAGAATTCCTCTAGTGCTTAACTCCCAGGAGTTATGGTAAGTGCATCATGTTGATACTAGCAAAGATTTCCCGTACTAGAATTTCATTTTCCAACTCAGCGATGTAACTTCTACGAAGGATTTACAGATAGTGACAATATACTAAATTGAGCTTCGACTTGGTAACTTAGCCGTGTGTAACAACGAAAACCATTCACTGTAGAACACTTACTCTAACAAATAACTTGACATTTATGTCAGTCTTTCTTACCAAAGGGAGTTGGGTTAGTGTCTTCACTAATTTCCCGAAGGAGAAAGTTAAAGAACGGGTTTGCACAACCAAGCAAAAACATATCGTCCTTTCTGTTATTTTTCTTTATCAGTTCAGAGATCTTTTCTGATATGGAAATTGATACTACTTAGCAGGTGTACATTAAAGCGACTGGAGAGAAGAGTGCAGATATGGTGACTGATGGAGGAGCAATTTATGTTACAGAAAATCAAGAGTACAACTGGAAGGCTCCTGTTCAAGAGACTGTATCAGCTACTCTTAACTGGTATGTTATGCTCGATACTTGCTGTAAATTAAATTTGTTTCCAACTACCTCAAAATTTGCATCTCTGTTTAAATGCTGGTTCCTTGTGGCTATTTACCTTGAGACATGCAATCTCAGCATACTCAAGTGATTGCTGAGATTAAGATGGTTAGTGAATGGACATAATTTCTGTACCCAGATATTTATTCTTTGGTTAAATATCTTACATTGATGCCTGATGAGGACATCACGCAGTTCTTTATCTTTTCATGCCTTAGCTTATTCGGGAGGTTTAGTACTTTATTTCAGCTTTATTTCAGTAGGTGTTTTAGCTGTATTTGTGTTCCTTTGGGGCGTTTAGTACCACATCGGTTATTTCCCAGTACTTCTCTTTTGTAAAGCCTATATAAGGCCCCTTAAACTATTGGAATAAGGGAACGAATGATTGAATGATTAAAACTTTTCCTCAAATTACTTTGTTAAATTCTTGAGTTCAGCTGCTCTCGAGTTTTGGGTGAGAAGCCCGCGTAAAGGGTGGAAACCCAAATTTTATCTTTTCCTCAGTTCAAATTTTGGTCTCGATTTGAAGGTGATTGCGATCCAGGTGGTTTTACATCATTTTGGTATCAGAGCACCGGTTTTCAATCCCCTTCAGATTTTTTCTTTTTCCAAATTTTTTTCAAATCTCCCAAACCCTAAGATCTACGTCAGCTCCAGATTAGATCCATTCCAAAAAAAAAAAGAATTTACACTGTTCAAAAAATATATATATATATATACAGTGAAAAAAAAAAATTCCTTCGAAAATCCCAATCTGCACTGTTCATCACCCCCTCCAAATCCCGCCGCCTTCGCCGCCACCAAAGCTCGAACAGGGCCGTTCGAGGCTCCCACCTCACCACCGCCCGACACCAGCGAAGGCCTCCAACGCCATCGTCGTCCTCGTCTTCGTCCTCTCCCTCTACCACGAGCGACAAAGCCATCGCTGCCCCAGATCTCCCGCCGCCATCATCACCGGGAAGTCTCCGCCGCCGATCTCTGCAAGTCGGCACCAAATCCCGCCGCCGACAGCCTCCGCTCGACGAAGCCGTCTGGTCTACCGTCGTCGACATCCACGGGTTCGCCGACGTCGTCCTTTGCTCCATCAAGTGGCCGCCGCCCTTCGACAGCCACCTTCCACCACCACGCCGCCGCCATCACCTCCGTCAAACGACCCGTCGCCAGAACCTGTCGAATCTTCACCGCCTTCTTCAGATCTCCGCCTCAGATCGGACCCAGTCGTCTGCCTCCGTCGTCGCCGGAGATCTCCAACGCCGCACCCACGTCGTCTTCCTCCCGGGCTCGTCGGCGCTCGCAGATCCGACGCCTTCTCTCCTATCGTCGGCGATAGCTCCAGACCGCCGACATCACTCCATCTTCCGTCCGATCTCGTCGCCAGCGTCAGGTGCCCTCACCGCTGTCATCGATTTTCCCCTTAGATCTCGTCGACGGCCTCTTCGCCTCGCCACAGCGCCGCCGACGCCAAAGCCTCAGCCCTAGCAAGGGCAACTCGCGAAGGAGAAGAGCGGGTGGGAGAGAGAAAACAGGTACGGCAGCTCCACGCCCCTCTCTCCTCCGATCTCGGCCATCTTCGCCGTCAAGGTCCGCCGTCATCGTCGCCCTTTGCTCCATCAAATTTGCCGCCGCCGCCGTTCCCACTCGCCTGTGCCCTAGCCCACAGTGAAGAGGAAGAGGGGATCGGGTGGGTGTGCGGGTGAGGATTAAGCAGCCCGGCCTTAAAAGAAGGGGCGAGCCCAGCCTGAGTTGGATCCAATCCAACCCAAGTCCGGTCCAAGCTGAGCAGCCCTGAACCGGGTCTGGTTCAACGGGAATTCAAACCAGATCAAGTCTGGTTCGGTTCAGTTCAGATACAAACCAGATCTTTCAGAGGTCGTTCCGGACTTGTTTCAAGTCCGAATTGACCCGTTTTCGAGGCAGTGGATTCGTGACGACTAGTACTACGCGCCTACAGCAGTCCCATTCAGGTTTGAGCTACGGTCGCCTTCCCAGGCGTGAACGACTCCACCTCAGGTGATATCACAACTTGACCTAATTCGTTAACTGTTGATTACTTGCAATTACTATACGGATCGCTATAATTTGTTGGTAGAAATGTTATTTGCTTCGATCTAGTGGTTGCATCTTTTCATCATTTTAGGAATGCATTTTTATTTACATTTAAAGCTTAAACTTTAGGGAATTTTTTTTGTTTAGTGCATGCATTTAGTTTAACCGACTTTAGGGCTCTCCATTGCATCTGCTTGCTTGCTTGAGTCATCATGACTAATCATCATGATAGGGACTCCCACTTAGACCAGCTACACAATCTCCATCAGGGTCATATGTCCGTCATGAGTACATTACCATATTTAAGGACTTAACCCATCGCAGTGAAGTGAGAGAGCACCCTTCTGAGGCTCTAACTAGGTTATTTGGGGTTTACGGCCTAAAATAAAACATGTTATGATACTGGCCCCTATGACCTAGACACCGTTGAAGATGCCTTTGATGTGGCCTTAAGATTGGACTTGACTTTCAAGACGCTGGTCAATGTCAAGGTCAAATGTTCTAAATGTAAGGGGTATGGACATTATAATTATCAATGCCCCTCAGAAAGTCAACATGTTAGAACTTTACCCACTGATGAAGTTGACGATTCGAAGACTGTTAAGGATGACCAAGTTTCTTCTAAAACTGTTAATATAATTGAAGACATAACAATTGATTCTGTCACACAGATTAATGAGGAAATTAACATGTCTTCTGATAGTGCCAATGATGAAGTGGACGAGACAGTTGATTCTAATAAACCCACTGTGCCTAATCAGCTAGTCGAGTCTCCTTGTGTTGAACCGAATTTTATGGTTATTCCTATCAATTCATCTTTTAGGAGTCACCTGAATTTCTTGCCAAGGTCCAGCAAATGGTTTCTAATACTTATTCTTCGGGTTGTTTAGAGTTTGCATCCGAGTCCTCTGTACCTCCATCTTTAGGTATGTGTCCTTCTAGGCATATCATATCTCTCGTTCTCCCATCGTTAGGAGTTATGCTTAGAATACCTAATGCATTGCATCTGCCTGTTGCACATATTGATGATATCACTAGGCTGATAGCAATTTGCAATAAAACCTACAATTTGCTGCATACCCACATAGTATTTTGCAGGAATTTACAGTTGATAATAGGGTGATTGCTTACGAGTTGGATAGCCCGTGGGATCCTGGTATCAGCTCCGTTTTCAGCCAGGATGATGCACCTCGCTCTACTCCATGTTCCTTGATCGTGCTGCTATCTTCCACTACCGATCTGTCATGGAAACCAGCTCCTCCTCCGCCACCATGGTCTCGACATGATGTTCCCATGCTGCTACCACGACCACCACCTTGGCCCGATTGAGATGCGTCGTGAGGAGAGTCCTCATTCGACAGGGTCGAGTTCCTCCCACCCCGAGGGAATTGATGAGGACATCACGCAGTTCTTTATCTTTTCATGCCTTAGCTTATTCGGGAGGTTTAGTACTTTATTTCAGCTTTATTTGAGTAGGTGTTTTAGCTGTATTTGTGTTCTTTTGTGGGCGTTTAGTACCACATCGGTTATTTCCCAGTACTTCTCTTTTGTAAAGCCTATATAAGGCCCCTTAAACTATTGGAATAAGGGAACGAATGATTGAATGATTAAAATTTTTCACAAATATCTGGTAATTCTTGAGTCTCTTTTGCTCTCGAGTTTTGGGTGAGAAGCCCGCGTAAGGGGTGGAAACCCAAATTTTATCTTTTCCTCAGTTCAAATTTTGGTCTCGATTTGAAGGTGATTGCGATCCAGGTGGTTTTACATCAATGCCTGATTCCCATTATCAATTGTTTAACCTCCATAAAATACCTAGTAGTTGATAGTGATCCAGGAAGCAACATGTTGGCATATTATTTATTTGAAAGAAGAATATACTGCTTTTATCTGCAGGAAGCTTTTATTTACTTATGCTGGTTTTGTATTATTTATGATGTCTTCAAACTAACATATGACTGTTTATTATGCAGAACAGTATCCAGTGGCATTAGCGGTGCAAGTTACTACACAGGAACCTTTAACGCTGTAAACCGCTCTCCTGATGGCAGATACGTGGCTGTCTCAAGTCCTGGAAACTTCTAACTGACCTGGGAGCCAGGACAGGTAAGACAACCTCCTCTGATTAAGTTGTGTATGATAAGCGACAATTCTTCGGGCCCAATTATATTCCCATGGCTACTTTCAATGCAAAATGTCATTGCACTTCTTTTCAAACATCTTTTCTTGATACTTTACAGTTTACTTGATAGATAAAAACTGAAGGTTTTGCAGTTTCAACACTTTGACGACATAAGTGATGAAATTAGGTGTGATGCATCCAGTCAAGTAGATTGGGTGGTAGAGGATAGGCTTGGTTTCCTATAGAATAGAAAGAGAGACTGTTAAGTGGTTAAATATGATTAGCCTCCAGACTTCCGCTGCGGTTTTTCCTTTCTTGATGGATTCAAAGCCTATTTGTTAGCCACACTCTCAACTTCAGTGGACCGATAGTTGTAACAAACTGGTTTCAGGGCCTTACTTGTAGATCAGGCCTAATTGTGGATGTGGTGCTGAAAATTGTGAGAAAGAAAGGGGAGAAATCTGAAAAGAAAGAAATGGCTTAGATTATGATGATACTGAAACTCCTGGTGTGACGGAAGTTGAGTTGCTGAAACTGAAATTGTTGATATGTTGTATGTGGTTGTTTCTATTGGTGTGAGTTCTAGGCCTAGTAGTCACTTTCATCAACTTTAGTGTGTCTATTGTCATAACATTAACTTGGTTAATTTTGTAAGTAAAGATTTTTGACTTTGTTCAGGCAGCAACTTGAAGGTTGTTATGCTTATTCTCTATGTTCCATGGTATATGATTAGCACGGACGCACGGACGTAGATACAGACACAAACGCAGGATGAAAACACATAACATGTGACACGGAAATTCCTTCAAAAGTAGAAACAGAGACACAATGACATGACACTAAAAATGTATGTAAATAATGAGCATAGTGGATATATTTATATATGCATGTCCATTCATCTAAATCCAAGCATGTATTTCTGATAATACAAAAGTATATAATAGTTACTAATTATATACATTATATCACTTTGTGAAAATAATAGTCCTTATATCTTCAGCTTTCTGTAAAGTAATTCAATGTGTCTCATTTCTTATATCGAATCATATCTAAATTATCATAATTTTATACAAGTAAATATTTTGACAGGTTCTTTCTACTAGAAAGTAATATGTGATATATAAATAAAAGTAATTATGTAAATAAACATCTCAAGCATGTTTGTAAACAAAAAGTGTTTGAGAAATATAGGACATTTGTCTAACGACTATCCTAAATTGAAAAATATAGTATATAATTGGAAACACATTTGAGAATTGTCTGACACGTGGGTTGACTGTCCAAGAAGTGCCGGTGACCAACACGAGTGACAGTCACGTGTGTATGTTTGTGAAGCTTCATGATAGAATGTTAATTCTATATAATTCCACGACCTTCATCTATCCGTATAAATCTGTACTGCTTGACTTTGCATGGTCAAATTTCTCATATGGGCAACTTTATCGTGCAAGCAATTGTTCGAGTATCAGGTTTAACATTTCTTTTTCTATCACTAAAATATAGGTGATCATGATTTGTTCTACTACCTTTTTGCTTATTAACTGGATGAAATTCATTGTATTCCTCTTTGTGTTACCTCATGTGAGTCATCTAATCAAAGAGGCTGATACAGCAGCTAATGTAACCTGGTAAGTTACAGGAAAATTTTGTATTGGTATATTTTGCTTGCAAGCCGACACCTAATGACCTTGCTGAACAATTTGCTATATTTACGCATCATCTGTTCTTTGATAATAGATGAACAAATATCATGTTATGTTTGTTAATGTTTCCTGTAAAATTTGCAGCCATACTGGCAGCCTCATAACAGAGCTGTTGCATGAAGAATCCAGAATATGGGATGGAGGGCTGATGGTGGCCTTTGGCTTCTTGTGCATGGTGGTGGTCTTTTATCTTAGCAAAGGCACAGGTGTACATACATCAAACTTGATGCAAAATATGACAAATAACTGAAGATGTTAAAATAAAATACCCCAATACTCACCTAAACTTCAGAGTTTGGTGTAGTGACAGAGACTCTAATATGGTATCAGTTCAGAGCAACCCGGTTCAACTCAATAGGCGCACATTAAAAAATGGATTTAAAATAAAAAATACCGTTACCGCAAAATGTCTAAGTTTCGGCCCATAAAAAGGACGCTCGACCTGAGGGGGTGTTAAAATATAAATACCTCAACTCTCACCTAAATTTCGGAGTTTGGTGTAGTGGCAAGGATTTTAATAGAAGAAATCTTCATTTCCCCTTTCTCATTTAAGTGCTTGACTTTCAAAAGGTTCAGTACTTCTCTAAAAGTGTGTCATGGTTTGGATGTTTTTATCTCTATGCATGCTTGTAAAGTTCCTTCTTTCAATATTAAACAAGAATAGGATAAAATATTCCTTTACTTTCAATGTTTAGCTTTAAAATATTATTTATGTTTATATCTACATATTCATGATATTTAGACAAATATTATTATGCCTGTCGCATGGGAAATTTATGGTTTTATGTTTATCTACTTCTCCCAGCCTTTTCCCATCAAATTAAGGTCGCGTGTATGAAGCATAAGGCTCCATGAAACATGCGACAAACTTTACAACCTGTTGTCAACCTACCTGACACCAACCCCTAAATTAGCGTCAAATTCCTGGCAAAGAAAACTATATGATGCGGACATTCAATCAGATGCAAGAGCTGAAGAAGACAAAAAGCACGCTAGTCCAATTTGAGAAGAATTTTGTGCAATTTTATGTATTTTTTCTTTTTTCTTTTTGATTTTATTTAGTTGTTTAGTACCACATCGGTATAACTAGATATTGGAGTTTTGTAAAGTCTAGACTCATGTTTTAGATTTGGAGAAATAATGAAGAATTTGGAATTGAAATTAATTTGTGTGAGATTTTATCTCAAATTTGATTAGGATTTATTCTTATTTCCCCTGTTTTAAATATCGGCCGAGTCGGCCGAAATATCGTCCGATATCTCCTTTTTTGCCTGCTGCCGATACGATATGGGAAAATCGTTCGCCATATTGTTTGCAGTAAAAAACGGTCGATATTTGAAATATCGGCCGATAAATCGCCCGATATATCACCCGATATGAAATAACTTATTTTTGCACGATTGCGTGCAAATATACATTATTTTTTACTGTCTTTGCAAGCATATTACATCATTTTTATTAGGTAGATGATATCTATGACTCTAAACTAATTTTTAATTATCAATATTTCATTATATATAACGTCCGTTATGCGCGCGTATCCCCGATATCTCCCCCGATATCCGATATCTGATATGAAAAACCCCCATTCGATCGATCCCGATATCCGATATTTAGAACCTTGCTTATTTCCCATAAAAAAAACGTAACCCTCGATCTGTACCTGCAAGCAAGAAGAGAAGAAGAAAATCAGTTGAGTTCAGTTTCAAGGAAGAAAACCAGACCTGCATCCACAATTAAAAGAGAAAAAGTCATCATACCCGTCTGCTACAGTAAGATCCACTCACTACAGTATCTACACAGTGAACCCGCATGGCAGACAGACCCGTTAAGGGAGCATCTTGGGTTCAATCTATATATCTCACTCATCTGGATTCCAAATAATGCGCAGTTTGAAGCGTTGGATTTGTGACGACGAGAGCTTCGCATCACATCTTCTACAGGTCGCTGAGATCCCTGTGATTCGCAATAGGTAATTTTCTTTAATATAGTCTATTTATTTGTGGATTGATATCTCCCTATGTTATTTTATCGATTTAATTTTTTGACACAAATAGTGAGATTGTGAGATTCTATTTATTTTGTGTTCGTTGATCATATATATTGATTGTACAAACTTGTGCCATCGTAACTGAGTAATTGCGTCATTTTATTTTAGATTTAGAACGGTATGATTGCAACTGCATATTTTGTTAAATTCATCTGTTTGCATATTAGTTTTAACTACTTTCCTTCCCAAAATCATTTTGTTGATGAAACGTAGCAAAGTTTTACGCTATCACTGATTTATGATTCACACGCATCACCATTTCACATCACTATGGACAATAGAAAACCTTGCCACATAGAAGGCCAGTAGGAAAATAGGTGAACCTATATTATGAGTTGTCTATTTTAATCACCTCACCATGGGAGATGCTCTGGAATTCTCCTAAACTGGCAGAATCTAGAAGCTAACCAATTAGTCTCTTTTTTTAATTTTTGATGATTTATGAGAAGGAATATTTTGTTGTTGAAAGATAATCATTATGACTATACTCCACTTTGAATGTTCAAAAATGAAGCATGAACCTTTGATCAAGGTGGTTATTGCTCATTTCAGATATCGGAGGATTTTGAAGAAATTCCAGTACAGAGCTGTGGTTTTGGCATTCTTGACGTGGGGTACAGATCAAAGGTATTTTTTTCCTTAAATCCTTTTAAGCTCACTGAAGTAATATTAAGAAATGTTATATACTATGCAAATCTTGCTATTTTAGATGGCTGTAATAAACTTTCCATACAGCTATGGAAACAAAAAACAATAACAATAGCACATCTTTTATCCCCAATTATTCAGGTCAGTTGTAGATCTGAATTACATTATAATGATCTCGCATTTCAGTGGCTGCTAAGTTCTTGCTCGAATCAGTTTGCTAAATTATGTTTTCACTATTATGATGGCAGGTCCTTGCATTAAACTCAGACATCTATCCTCACTAGGATGCATGCTCTTTTTTTAAGTAAATATTGCTAGAAATTAATCAGTCAGAGTATGAACTTCTAAACAACATATACCACTCAACTATGTACTTTGTCGTCTAACTGATTATTGACGAGGCTCAAGATGATAAGATCTGGTAATTATTTTCCAATATGCAGCTAGAATTTTAGGACAGACGTGACTTGCGTAGTATGCCAGTACAGAGCATTTCACTCATAATCTAGACACAGGGACAGCTAAAATTTAACTCTGTTTGTGAAGAAAAATATATTTAACATATAAATTAAATATGTCCTCGCTCATGTTTGGATGTAGAAAATAACTTTAAAGCATCAATAAATGGACAAAGCAATTGTCATGAAGATTTAAACAAGACTGAAGTTATCATTTTCTAGTACTGGCTAATGCTGAAAAGCTTTCATTTCTCACTGTATATACCCTGCCTATCACGGAGCACTAAAAAACTCTGACACATGCACGATATTATGAATCTATGATATGTACTTGTTTTGCAGAAGCAATAGAACTTAATTGAACTCTTCCAACAATATGAATTGCATCACTTGTGCTAGGTTCGAACTAAGAAAGGCAGTGCACAGTTCTTTCCTTTCATTCTGTCTCCGTTGCTCCTGCAACAAACACGGAGAGAAAGATAATCAACATTTTATTACATGATATGGCAACGCTGTTGGGCTCAGCTAGATATAGTGTTGTAACTGAGCACAAGTGTCTACAGGTTACTGCAAAGTTTATGATTGTAGCTTATTTTCCCTTGTGCATGATACCATTCATAAAATTCTGACACCAGGATGAAGCATGGGCTGCATGGGGTAGTGGCGTCCTGTTGAGGACGATCAACGGGGCGGGGCGGGGTGGTGGTGGCAAGAGCTGGACCCATGATAAAAGCTGCAGATAGCATTGCAGCCAACATCTACTTAGTGAAGTAATTACTTTCAAATTCTTTATGCACTCTAATTTTAATGAATCTAATATATACTGCCCCCAGAAACGTTTTACAGTTTGTTTCACATATAGACTATAAGAATACCAAAATACCAGCATAATAGTCAATACTTCTTCCACCTTGCTAAGAAACAAAGAAACCAAATATCTAACTGTACAAACTTCATATTGTTATGTCTAACTTCTGATGTACTACTTGTTTGTGCTAATCCTCCTTTTGCAGATTTCTCAATGATAATAAAGGATTTGTACTTGGGAATGATGGTGTCTTGCTACAACATCTTGGCTGATACAACAAGCTGAGGATCTCCAGTAACAAGAAAATGCTTTTAGCTCTTCGAACATGTATCTGTACATTCTATTTACATTGGATTGAATTCGATGCTTGTAATTTCCACCGAGTAGAGTTAACCGATTTCTTTACACGGCTTGTATACACTATGAAACAACTTCTGAGGGAAAATGATGGCTTTTTAACTTTAGCCAGGTTGGTCATCCCCTTTGTTTGAAAGCAATGTGATTCTCTATGAAATTGGCACCGAAACCTTTTAGCAGTGGAATTACAGGCAACAGGACATCCACCTGGAATGGGTATTTGGCAATCTTCAGTGATCGCCACAGCACCTGGAAACATATTGAAGCCCTAATACCCAATCAATGCACAATTCCTACCTACGGTCGGAAAATTTTCATAGTTCTGGAAACTTGGGAACGGCAAAATGGGCAGCGACTAACAGCAGATGAGCATCGATCACAAAGAACATGACCACAAGGAACAATGGTGGTGTTGACTTCAGCACTCAGACAGATGCGGCATGACCATGCTGCCTTAGCTGCATCAGCATCTTTGATGGCCGCATCAGATTTTTCCTGCAGTTTGATTAAAAATCATAGATAAGAATGGAGATGCATAGATAAAAATGAATGATCTTGGAGGCATATCCTATATCATGGAGTATGAAAATGGTTTGGCAGTTACAAGCCGACTTGTACCTTCCTTTAATGGATGAAACTAATTACAGGAACACAAAGACAAAAGGAACAGATAAATTGTGTGTGTGTGTGTGTGTGTGTGTGTGTGTGTGTGAGAGAGAGAGAGAGAGAGAGAGAGAGAGAGACGCAACCCGAACCCAAAATATCAGAAGGGTTCTTCAAGAAATACTACACGCCCGTCGAAGATTTTAGTTGGTTTGTCAATTTGGGTTGGCCAGAGAGAATATGATGTTAGTCGATTAACAAACATTTTTCAATGACAAGAGCATACATTGCCCAGAAATATAACGGGATTACAGTATGCAAAACTGACACTCACTTCCCGCAAAGCATTGTCATCATGATTAAAAAATGAAGATTGAAGATACCTTACAGTGAGTTTTACTACAAGGACTTCTCACTAGAGTATATTAGTGTCATGGAGAACGAAGATGCTTAACTGCAACACGGTTAACCGTAGGGGTGCAAATGGGTCGGTCCCGAACTCAACCCTTAACTCAACTCTTAGCAATGTTTAAAATAACGATAACGTAACAATAACATTTTTGTTTTGTTATGTTAACATAGGTTATAACGTAACGCATAATGTAGGTTACACGATTTAATATTTATTTAATAAAAATAAACATATATACCATATTTAAGAATTTTTTATAAATAAAAGCATAATTTTAAAAATCTAAAAAAAAAAATATCAAAACAATATATAACATATTTAGCAAGCTCACAACAAATTTAGCAAGCAATAAGGAACTGAGGTACTCCGATGTCGTGCGGTTCTTCGTCAATTGAAGAGAGATCGACAAGTTCCTCGTCAATTGAAGAGTCGTGCGATTCTTCAATTTTTTTGGAGCGTTACGATGGCGAGCTCCTCATCAATTGAAGAGAGATCAACAAGAAAGAACTGGGGTGCTTCGATGCTCACCGATGAGAGAGAGATGCAATTGAAGAGGAATTGCAGGGAGAGGAGAACTGCACAAGAGTTGTCACCGTCGTCGACTGCAGAGAGAGGAAGAACTGGGGTGCTTTATTGCTTCATTCGCTATAGCCAATTTAGGGTTTCATCTCAATTTGATCTGGATAGAGAAATCGCTCCGTTGTGTTATATTTAGCAACCTGTGTAAATAACATGAGTTACAAACGTTAAGTTATTTTCGTACGTAACGTTCGTAACGCTCCAAAAAATGCTCGTTACTAGGAACTGCGTTTTTTGTGTGTTATATAACGGTCGGGTGTCATTAAGTTCTGTAACGGGTTATAACGAGTTACATAACGGATTTTTTAATACATTACTCTTAAGTATATTATCTATTTATAATTTTATATGCACGACATATATTACATTATATTATATTTACAATGTACATATATAACTTGATTGTCTTCAATATTTTGATTTATAAATGTGTTATTCAATATGTATAGAATATCAATACCATAGAAGTCTTTTGAATTTATTGGACTATAACAATAAAGCCGACCCGACCCGACCCAATTTAACCCGAACCCGACTAGCTCAACCCAATCCGATCTCAACCCCAACATGAAAAAAATGCCATGCTGAGTTCAGGTTAGGATGTTCGGGTTATAGAGTCAGGTTGGTTTCAGTTTCTCGCAATGTCTCCTTTTTTCGGGTTGGTTCATGGGTTGGGCTTCAACCCAACCCGATTGCACCCTAGTTGAGTGTCTCTACCTATTTAGACATCTAGTTTTTCAGTATGTATGTATGTATATGTACAATTAGGGGTGACAATCAATAGGCTAAGGGTCTTACACTTACCTTTACCGTAAATACTTAACTATCTATCTTTACCTTAACAGGTAATTATGAAACACATTTACCCTATCCTATAGGCTAACATATAACCTTACCATCAATGTATTGTAATATCTCTAATTTATAATGCATGATTTAATAATATATACTAGTATAAAATATGTATATGTAATGTGTATTAAGAGATTAATTACTATTATCATTATTAATTGTTATTAATATGTAATTATTATTGATTGTTACTGTTCTTATTTTAAATTTATTTTATTATCACTATTTCGTATTATCTATTAGCATTCTATATTATTATTATTATTATTATTAATTCATTTTCTTTTACTTGGCCCGAATCCAAGCCCAAAACAACCTACAGCCCGCATGCCTCTCTTTCTTTTGTTTTTCTTTTTAATTGTTTCGGCCCAGGCCCAGCCCACTACTCTCCCCATTTCCCTTTTCATTTAACTCAACCAAAGCCCACTCATTCTCTCCCCCCCCCATATAAATCTCTCTCCTCCCTCATCTCTCGCACCTTGCAAACCGTAACCCTACCCCAACTCTCTCTTATTCTCAACCTCGAACGCCGCCGCCCTGCGCCTCCTTGAGTCGAGCCCTGCAGTGCCTCCTGTGGCCTCCACTGCACGCGCCATTGCCCTCTTCTTCTCCTCCTCTGCTCTTGCCGCACCTGAGTACCACCTCCTCCATGCAGTGACCATTGCGACCGCCGCCGCAGCCCATCACACCGCCACAACACCCGAGCCCTCTCCTTCTCCTCCCCCTTCTCGGCCTCACCTGAACACAACCACCACCACTTATCTCACACAACCACCCCCTCATCGCCTCGCTTCCCTCCGGCATCACCAGAGACAACCACCCCGCGGCCACCATCTCCTGCGAGCCACCTGCACCACCTCGCGCACTCGCCTGCATGCCCATGCTTGCCGCCAGCATCACCAAGACACCCACCACCTTCAAGCGCCCCCCCCCCCCCCCCAAAAAAACCCGACCCTGCCACCGCAACCCATGCGCTATTCAATCATGACCTCATCTCCCCTTCACACCTCTTCATCCTTTGCCAACCGCCGCTGACTATCCTCCATCTCTTATCTCTTTTCCGTCGAGCAAGTTGCCACGCCGACAGCTCTTACATCCTCCTTCGACATCGACACGACTTCAGCCCACCGCCTACATACCCGCCAGTGTGCGCCGCCACCCAACAACCACCACCGCGCACCACTGCCAACTCCTTTCTCTCTCCTCCACCATGTTGACCCGCCATCGCCTGCAGTCAGCGCCCGAGACCCGCGAGTGCAGCCAAGTGTAATTGCAGAGATGTGTTTATGAGGTATCACAAGTTTCATCTTTTATTAAATTTCATTACCATGTGTTTAATAGTTATCACAAGGATGTTTTAAAACCAATATAGTTCTTTAGTGGCATTTTAGTCAAAGGTCACAGCTTAGCACTTCAGCTGCAGTCAGATCCGACCCACTGAGCAGATTAGACCCGTTTGCATACATGTTCAATTTTTCCGTCATTTCGCGGCCATTTGAACTCGACTCGAGCGATTATGGAGGCGTTGGATCTGAGGAGACCAGAACTATGCAGCCGTAATAAACCATGTGAGTGTCTTTTCCAATCTTTAAATAAATTATGTTTATTGACATGAGTGTTTTTAATTTTGTTTAAATAAATGTTTTATTGTAGTTAATGAAATCATTTTATCTATTCATTTCATGTGAGTGTTTTTATCTATTAAATTAATTATGATTTACTGAATTTAATTTTGTTATTTATTTAATGTTTAACATTTAAATTGCGTGAGTGTTTAGTTATTGAATTTGTAACTTGGGTGTTTGAGTTGCTTTGCATGTTAATGTTGATGTTAATCTCCATTTTTCTTTCAGGATCCAAACAGGTAGTTAGTCAAGTGATGTTTAACTTTTGATAGCTTTATGAAATGTAAATTACAAAATACATGTAACTGCCATCCTACTTCATGATTTATTTGGAGCATTTGATTATCCGCTATAGATTATTGTACTGTAGTAGAGTTGGATATTTTAGAGAATGAACGCAAAGTAGATTAGGTTGAAATAATGAATATTGCAGATATACAATTGAGCTGTTGCTCTAGTATCAGGCTCTATGATTGAGTTGGATTGAAATGAGGATTAACTAATGATTTTGATTGAATTGAGTAATTGAGATTTGATTAGATACAACTAAATATTGAGACTTGTGTATACTGATTTAACTCAGAGGATATGATAGAAATTAGAGAATTACTTTATGGATTTGGATCTAGTTGTGAGTAACCTTGGACTGAAATTTGATTAATCTTGAGTTTTGATTGGTTCATGGTTATAGTTAAAAGTGTAGATTTTATGTGAATTATTTACCATACTTAATTTTCCTTAATTGGTGATAATTTAGACGAAATTCAATTGGATATTGAGGATTAATTACATAGGATGTTGATTCATCAATAGGTTGGGTATCCCGTTGCTTAGATCTGTCAGTGGGTTGTATTGAAGTATAGTTTGACTTGGGGTTGAGGAATGGATGTAGGTTGGATTAGTTTGAAATAGTGGGTAGCACATATATTCAATTAATTGGTTGCTCTGATTTGGATGGGGCTGAAATTATTGAAGTGAGAGATAACTGATGATCTTGATTGAATTGGATAATGAGAAATTGATTAGATGTAGCTGAGTAATTATTTCAAAATGTTGGTCTTGGATATACCGGTGACATAAGGGTTGGATACACTGATGAACTTAGAGGATTAAAATAGATTGAAGGAATTGAGAGAACTACTTTATTGGCTAATTGAGCTTGTGGTCTGTCTTTCCTAATTCCTTTAACAATGAATTTAATACTTGATGTCTATAGTGATTGTTTTGAGGTTAAAAGTTAAGGGGCCGGTTATTGTTATATTCTAGTACATAGGGATGGGACATTGATTAGTTCCAAATGTGAGTACACCTTGATGATCATACGTGTCATGTTAACAATATAATTCGTATTACCGGAATTACTGGGAGAGTATTTGTTAGACTGTAGTATGATGATCCTATTATACTGATACAATGTTTACACTATTCACACTGTTATTGTTACACGGTAACATCTTGTCATATTGACATCATGTTTACATTATTGGTATTGTTACAGTTACTATCGCATGATGCCAATAATCTAGATAACATGAACATTAGACAACTTACACAGGGTTGAGAAAATTGATGAGGGAGACAGTATTTGTATTTTGGACGAACCCAGGATACAAGTTGCGCAGCTGAAAGAGGGTTTCACTGCAGAGTTTCTGGGGAATGACTGGCATCCCATCCGTTTATTGTTCTACTATTTTACAATTATATTGTTACTGAGTATCTAGCGGTACAGCTTGTTTTAATGTCAGGAAACTAAGGTCGTGGTCCCCGATATATACGGGACCCACCTAAAACATAGACAATATCTCCATCTGTCAATTTCAATATCATAAGACCCCAATTGACATGTATAATAGGTGTAGTATGAGTTGTGTTTATTGCATGTGGCAATTGGTGTTCGCTAACATAATTAATAAAAATAGACCTTCCATAATGTATCGTAAATTGATATGTGTTTATTTCTTATATATACAGAACACTGATAAGCACTTGACCTATGACCCTATAACAAATTGACCTTGTTACTCTTTAACAATGCATTAACAATGCATTGCATGTTATTATATTCATTATATATTAACTATTATTATATTTATATTATATCATATTATTTTCCTCATTTTACACACTCGCTTGGAGTTTTCTAACTCCCCTGAATTTGCATATTCAAGTGTAGGATTATCTCATTTTGTTGATCAGGTATTTGGAGAGAATCGCACGTATTGCGAGTCTGTGATGTAAAACAGGATCGCAATCACCTTCGAATACAAATAAAAAGGAAAACTAGGGTTTACAAGAAATAAAATGAAAAGAGAGATTAAGGTTGGAAAAAGAACCAGATAACTTTGGGCTTCGCACCCCTTACGCGGGCTTCGCACCCCTTACACCACGGGCTTCACACCCAATCTCAAGAACCCAAGAGCTCTGAAATTTTAACTGAAAAGTTTTATTTAATCATTGTCTGCTTATTCATTGAGTTGAGCCTCTTTATATAGGCTCTTACAAAGTGAACTTTCCCATCACAACCGATGTGGGACTAAGTTTATAATAAAAGAAAAAAATCTAAACTCAAAAATAGACTAAGGCATAAAAAGATAACTATTGCTGGTGTGATGTCCCCATCATTTCCCCCGGGTGGGAGAGTCGACCCTATCGAGTGAGGACACCTCTCATGAAGCATCTCAATCGGGCCATGGTGGTGGCCGTGACAGTGGCACTAATGCATCACATCGAGACCAAGGTGGTGGAGGTGGAACCGGTCTTCTTGTCGGATCGATAAAAGATGACAGCTTGATCAAGACACCAATAGCAAACTGAGGCACGTCATCCATGATGAAAACTGAACAGATTGCACTTTGCACCATAAGTGCCCTGATCATTTGTGAGCCTGGCTCCTGTAGACATATCTGCAATTGGTCGTACACATCAGGCGATCTTAAAAAAAATGATACACTCATAGCTGCCAATGGTGGTACTAACTTCAAAGTAGGCTCCGCTGGAAGATCTACAAGGGTCTCAATAGGGAGACCTTCAACTTTCATAGGCTGTGAGGAAACCTCTTCTTTCTGTGACACCGACTCAGCAATAACTTCTGGTCTTGGCTCTGGCGTATCATAAACTTCCGGCTTTGGCTCTAGATTGTCATCAATTTCTGGCTCTGATTCTGGATTTTCAACAGCCTGTATCGGCTTACTTTCTAGCTTCTTAATCATGCCAGCGAGAATCTCCTTACATTCAGCAACCAAATCGCTGAATTGTGGCCCCTCGAGATGTGGAGCATACCGGGCATGAAGAAGTTCTTGTAGGATAAGCCAATCTCGACAGTTGATATGATTGTGTTCCCACCACCAATAAGCTTCTCCAGCTAACTTCATTTGGGCATAATGACACTTCTGCGCAGGTGTCAAGGAGAAATACCTGAAGAAATGCTCAAGATGGTTTTCCCACTTTTCATACCCATCTTGATCATAAAACCCCGAAAATACGGGAGAGCTGCATACATGTCACTTTCAACCTCCTTTTCATCCCCATCAGTATAAATGTATTTGCCACAAAAGTAAAATCCCATGAATAAAACTCAATGCATAAAGATCAGATGTTACCCAATAAATCGGTAGCTTGAATTGGACTCAAATTGGGCTGAAGATGTGTCAGAACACTGATTCTCTGCTACTGAGACAGTACTGGTGCCAAATACGAGCTAGTGGAGGTCAGATCTGTTGCTCAAGTGCTATGAAATCTTTGTAATGGCTTCGGGGCTCAGTCACGAACCCAACGCTTCGAACAGAGCTCAAAACGGACTCCGAACGGGCGAGAAACAGATTCCGGACTGGTTGGGGTGGGAGATGGCGGTACTGTTCACTGTGAACATAACCGATGAACAGTAATTACTGTTCACAGTGAACAGTAATTACTGTTCACGGTGAACAGTAACTTTTTAAAAAAAATCTCTCTTTTTTTTCTCCTGTTTCTTCCCTCTTTTCTGTTTTTTTCTGTTTTTTTTTTCTGTCTTTCTGTTTTTTTTTTCTGTTTTTTTTCTTTCTTTCTTTTTCTTTTTCTTTTTGGGCAAAGTAGATCTAAATAGATCTATAGATTTAGATCTAGATCTAACAATAATCGATTTTTTTTGTAAAGTAGATCTAGATCTAGAGATCCAGATCTAGATTTAGGATTTGGGGAAGAGAAGAAATTCGAAGGGGATTGAGACCAAAGCTCTGATACAAATTGATGTAAAACAGGATCGCAATCACCTTCGAATACAAATAAAAAGGAAAACTAGGGTTTACAAGAAATAAAATGAAAAGAGAGATTAAGGTTGGAAAAAGAACCAGATAACTTTGGGCTTCGCACCCCTTACGCGGGCTTCGCACCCTTACACCACGGGCTTCACACCCAATCTCAAGAACCCAAGAGCTCTGAAATTTTAACTGAAAAGTTTTATTTAATCATTGTCTGCTTATTCATTGAGTTGAGCCTCTTTATATAGGCTCTTACAAAGTGAACTTTCCCATCACAACCGATGTGGGACTAAGTTATAATAAAAGAAAAAAATCTAAACTCAAAAATAGACTAAGGCATAAAAAGATAACTATTGCTGGTGTGATGTCCCCATCAGTCTGAGTTTCTCTTCTTGATCATTCGGTCTTGTTATTAATCGTATCTTCCTCTTATTCTTATCAATTTTCTTTGGCTCTCTAGATATTAGGCTCATTATTTATTCTATTTAATTATTCATAAAATAATATATCCTTGTGTAGAAATTCATGTCATATTGCAGTGACTTTATGGCTTTCATAGTTGATTTAGATAGCTTGCTCTAATTACATTAGGCTTAGCATGTATACGTGAGGTATTCTCCTCGCGTATATGCGTCGCTGACTCTCGTCACATGCCGTTTCTGCGTGTTTTGAGAAGTGGGGTGTGACATGTATAAAAGACGTAAAATATTTTTTAGTGTCTAAAAATTATTCTGTTAGAAGAGAAGAAATAATGTTGAGAAAATTATCGTTGTAACAATTTTAGACACTTTCCCCTACTAATATGTTATAACATAGTATATATTGATAAAAATAGAGTACAATTTATTCAACTTTTGTATTAATTAATAGCATAACCATTAAGCAAAAAGAGTGTGTGTGTGTGTGTGTGTGTCTATATATATATAGCAACTAAATGACAATTTATCAAAACTACA
The DNA here is from genome assembly GCA_038442645.1 of Agave tequilana. Lineage (NCBI taxonomy): Eukaryota > Viridiplantae > Streptophyta > Magnoliopsida > Asparagales > Asparagaceae > Agave > Agave tequilana. The sequence continues at coordinate 86,926 of JAVJIF010008762.1, forward strand.
CACTAATTAACTATTTGCGGTTCACCCAAAATGAAGGGGAATGAGATATTATACACTAATATTAATAATAGTAAAATTATATTTTTATGTTAAAGGGTAAACGGATAAGGGAAGAAACTCTTACACGTATTGGGCCCTTTTAGATAAACAGGTGAGAAATCCTTAACCTCACCCTACCAATTCAGATATCATTATGCTTACTCTAAAGAATAGGTAAACACATTTACACTTGCCCATTGTTTTGTACAATGGTTGTTTTGGCAGGTTCAGGAATGGATATGGGGTTCGCATTTATCATATTCAGGTTAGTAGGTATTAGTCAAAAGAACAAAATAAAACCACCTTTCAAATTTCGGGTGGATACCAAAGCTCCAAAACACCTGTGGTTTTCAGATTGAGTGGGTTTCAAGTTTAACTCGACTAGGTATTTAAATTGTTAAAGTACAGATAATTAGAAAAAATATTGAAAAAAATCAATTATAAAGTTGCTTCTTATTAATTATTTAACATGATTAGTGAGTTCTAAGAATATTTTGTAACGTATTGGATCCAATTTAATAATTTGATTGAAACCCTAATAACGGGTCAAAACAAAATAAAAAAAGTGTCATTGAGATATAAAAAAAAAATAGCCCAATAAGCTATAATTTATTAGATTCAGGCAAATATAGGACAGAGATTAATCAAACCAATCAGTCAACACTATTATTAATTAGTTAGCTGAAAATATTTTAGATAGCACTAAGCGAGGTGGGTAGATGTCGGACCCTAGCTACTGGCTGCCTAGATCTTTTTAATCAAACTAAATAAAACATATGGGACTTAACGAAAGAAAACGTCATTGTTGGCGACATGTCTCGACTCGTACTCAGCCTCTCATAGCCACATACCTACCTAGCTGCAACCAATGAGTTACCTCACCATCATAGAATCATTGCTTGAAGTGAGGGAGTGGTCAGAAAATAGAACCCTAACCCAATTTATAGAAGTGCACAAGATCAGGTCATACGAAGGGGGTCCAAACACACACCCCCCCCCACCCCACCCCAAAACAAAACCAAAGCACACACTTCTATAAATTGGGTCAGGGCTCTATGTCTTGAGCAGGCCCCACTTCCCTCATTAATAGGCAGTGATTCGTGTTTTGGTATATGAAGTCGGTCAGATCTGACTCCACTTCTTTAATAGCTTTGGCAGCGATTTGGTGGCTATGAAGCAGCCATTCAGCGACTCTGCGTGGTGATCAAAGGCCAAAAACGACAGTGACAATGACTTCTTCCACAAGTTAATTCCTTAAGCCTAATATCAGTATTTACCCATGTCATCGCAGCCTGAGGCAGCCTCTACCTAGGCAATCACGGAGGCTATTTTTTAAAGAATGCTAACTGATTAGGTTTCTATTGTGGATTGGTATGAGCTGATTTTTCAAACCTCGGTTGAACCTCTAGCATCTGTGTGCTAGACTGACTCATGTAGATTAGGATCATATAATCATAAATTTGAATCTTTTGCTATCTTTCCACTACATTCACACTAGCATTGTTTCCTACTAACTAGATCCTTTAAAAACCTTACATGTCGTCATAATTCAAGGATCTTTCATGTCTTACCTGGTCACTGCCTATTTAGTTTTAGGATCATATATGAATTCCATTAGTGTGTTTTGATTGTCAGACATTACATCTAGACTCCTTGTAATTCTGTCTTGCGCCACTAGGCCACCAGCTATCCAGTTTGGTCAGCATAAGAAGACAAGACCTCAAACCCATTTCAACATGCCAATTTCAATCATCTCTTGAACTAATACATCTTTTATGTTCTAACCATGGTTTGAAATATGAGCCGATTCCAATACCTATCGGCCATAATGTATCAAAATCGAACCAACCAGATACCATATTGGGTATCTTAATTCAGAATCAACCAAGCAGTAGAAAAATCGCCGCTACAAGTTGAATATCTGCATGTTTTTGTGTCATATTGGCCGATTTGACTGATACGACTCGAAATCAGAGATTTTTGGAAAAGAAAGTGAAAAAGAAAAAAGAAAATAGAGAACCCGATCCCTTCCACCCCAAGCAACAGCCAACATATTAAATCTAGGGCTTCCTTCCCAAAAGTTTCCCAGCGATGACGAGCTTGGATATCTCTCCGGCAGCTGCGTTCTCCGGTAAGTAAAAGTTTTGGTTTTTTGTTTACAGATTTGCACTTTTCTCCATGTTCTTCCTCCTCTTTTATTCAGGCTGTTGGTGCTTTCTTCTTTTCCTTCTCCACTTCTGCTGCTGCTGCTGCTGCTTTTGTTGCTGCCGTTGGGTCTTATTTTCTTCTACAGTTTTCTCCTCCTTATGTACTTTTTTATTTTCTCCTACTTTTGCTGCTCTCTGCTTCTCTGCTTTTGCCTTTATTGTTGCTTTGATTTCTGCTCTGCTTTTGCTTACTGCTGCTACTAATTTTGCTCTTAAGGGTTACTTGTAGTTGGAACTACATGTACCTCTAACTACAGTAAATAGTAGCCCAATTCTTTATTTTGATGTAGCTAGAGTTGCATGTAGCTCTAAATATAGTAGTTACAGCTACATTTTGTGCTTTTTTGTTGTAGTTGAAATTGTGACAGAATTGATTGTAGTTCTAGCTACATCAGTCGAGATATCATAAAAAAATAAAGTGGATGTCACAACAGTTTTTTTTTTTTAACTTCTATGTAAATACTTCATTACGCATTAAACCAAAAAATTGTTTTTCACTCCTTGCTACAACTACTAGTTGTAAAACCAAACACATGACCCGTGTTCTAAATACAGGACTAAAAGCTACATGAAGTTAGAACTACATTGTAGTTTCAACTACATCAAAACAAACACCTTGTTATTGTTGTATTTGTTGTTGCCCTGCTTTTAGTGCTACTACTACTTTTGCTTTTACTTCTCCTTTTATTGTTGTCCTGCATCTATTGTTGTTACTTTTGCTTTGAAAAATGCTTCAACTACTCTTTTTGAGTAGTAATTTAGGTACCCACACAAATTTCAAAGTGGTTTTTAAGAGGGTTTGTAAAGCTTTTTGTCATTTTGCAAAGACACCCTTATTTTCTCCTGGAAAATTGTGTGGGTATGTAGAAAAGTAACTATAGCACTGCTCTTCCGCTTTTGCTAATCAATGGAAACTTGGGAAGTAAAAGGTTAGTTTGATACACACACATAATGTTTGGTCTCTTATTAATTTTTGACTTACCCTAACTTTTATAACTAATGTTTAAAGTATGAAAATATGACAATGTTGTTAATTATCTGAAAATTATTTTAAATATTTTATTTTTTTTTAAGAAAATTTGAACGCAACCAATACCAACGAGACAAAATGGCCGATATGACCAATTTTGATACGAAAAATTGTCGACCGATACCAATACCGAGACTGAGATCTCAAACCATGGTTCTAACAATAGCCTTTGATATTCCTTTCCTTCTCTTTGTTGTTTACTTCACATGGACTCTTTATGTTTTGCCACGTTGCCATTAGGACATATCGATCATTGTTTAACTTTGAAATCTTGTTATCAATTTATTAGAAAAGAAAGCAACCTAGATGGCTGATTTTTCGGTAATAAATCCAAGCTAATACATATAATTCTTAAACAGAGATAATTTATGAGGCCACATATCTAATGATATGGCTTCTAACAGATGCCTCAGTGATGATTAGTACAATTTCTTTGCATAACCTTGGAGTCAAAACCCATGAAATTGAATGGATTACAAAATAGTTGTACTTCCATGTACATTCTATGGAACCAAAAGGCAGGAAGGCAACACGTTAGATGGATAAGGGTAACCAAAATGAATGTTGAGATCTCTGTTTTAAATAACGGCCGAGTCATTCGAGATATCAACCAATATCATCTTTTTGCCTGCTGCCGATATGATATGGGGAAATCATTCGTCATATCGTTTGCAGCAAAAAACGGCCGAGATTTGAAATATCGGCCGATAAATCACCCGATATTGGGCAATAAATCATCCGAAATATCACCCGATATGAAATAACTTATTTATTGCACGACTGCATGCAAATATACATTATTTTTTTATTGTCTTTGCATGCATAATCATATTACATCATTTTTATTAGGCAGATGACATCTATGACACTAAACCAACTTTAGTTATCAATATTTAAGTATATATAGTGTCTGATATGAACGCCCGATATGCGCGCATATCCCGATATCGCCCCCGATATCTAATATACGATATGAAAATCCCCCATCCGAAACGATCCCGATATCCGATATTTAGAACCTTGGTTGAGATGGACGTGCAGGAACACAATATAACTAGGATACAAAATGGTTGTATTTGCAAGAACTTAGAGGAAGTTTCAATTGAGGATAAGGTAGGGAGTATCAATAGTGGTTTGAACATGTTCAGTGGAGACACATATTTGTCCCACTTAGGAAAGGTAGGAACAAAGTTGAAACGCAGCAAGGACTAGGAGCAAAAGGAAAAGAACGTGAATTGATTCAGTCGAAAAAGAGGGTGATTGCTAATTTACCAGAGCAATGGCCCTTAATAAAGCTGATTGGAGGAAAAGGATTCATGCAGCTGATGCCAAAAATTGTGACAAAGGCTTTGTGTCTGTTGTTGTGCCATTGATTCAGAGAAAATTCATCCAACCAAATCTAGTAGACATACATATGAGTTCTTACTCACTGATATTATACATCATTTCTCCAAAATAACAAGACTTTGCCTTAAACTAGTTCTGTAATGAACTTCTTCTAGCTCTCTTCTTCATACCCTTTTATGGCTCTGGCATTGTTTGGCAACAAGACAAGAGTTAGCAAGAGTTAGGCTTTTAACTCTTCCAAGCACTCATTTTGATTACGAGTTGGGTGTAACTATGGTGTGGCTTGACAAGGGCAAAGTTGGGAAATTTTTAAAAAAAAAATGTGTTTTGCCCCTTAATTTTGGGGGTCAAGTGATTAACTCCTACACCAACTCAAAGCTGGTGTAGTAAGAGTAACCCTCATGCACCTCATACTCTCCCTTAACCCTCTTTTTAAAAGCACCTATCACCTACACTTCTTACTCCAGCAACCAAATGCAGATAAAGTGTGGTTAACCTTGAGAGCAAGGTTTGAAATATCGTGATACTGATAATTTGACCCGACACCGATACAGATAATGCTGATATTACTGATATAACCAAAAAAGATACCCAATATTGCCGATACGCCGAGACGAAATGACCGATAAATGGCCGATATTGCCGGCTCCGATAACAAAATTCTACGGCCTAACACCAATACTGATTCTGAGATTTCAAACCATGTTTAAGAGTCAAATGTGTTATCGTATCTGGTTGAAATAATGTCTCGTGGTTGAAATAATCTTGTGATGCAATAACCACTCTTAATAATATGCACTCAAAACAATTTTTGTGATGTCATTTAACAAGGATGGAATGTAATATAGAAACCATACAATGTGAAAGAATGTGTGATTCACTGATGTTCTCTCCCCCTACCTCCTTATTACTTCTTTATTAACCACTTACCACTAGCTTTCTTGCAGCATCTCTCTATACAAGCTGAATTAAAGATGTAGAGGTTTTGTCTGATACATCTCAATACCTTCAAGAAACCAAACATCTGTAGATTATTACTCATTTTTTTCATCCACAGTAAAGTATATCATTGCCCGTTTAGAGCCTATACAATCCATTAACAACAGCTGTTTAACCAATATATTTGGTATCCTCGCTAAAGGATGACAGTGCTAAAGGAACACAGGAACTGAAAACTAATCCACAGTCACCAGAAGAAATAAGAATTTCCCTTGTAGATCATATACACTCCATTAACAACAATATTAGCCAACATTTGGTATACTCGCTCAAGGATGACCGTGCTAAAAGAAACACAGGAACTGAAAACTAATCCCTTACCATGAAATAATTTTCAGTTTATAACTTCTCATTATTTTCTAAGGTGCATAAGTACCACAGAATTCACATCAACCCCTTAACCTCCTTTCCCTAATTCCTTCTCAATTGGTTCTTCATTCGCTTGCATTTCTTTGAGACTCATTTATATACTTGGAACTATTATAATTTAATATCATATGACCAACTTTTTTATATTAAAATTTAAACTAACATTCTGCAGAATTAGAGATCATAGAAATAATAGATTTAATCAGCTTTTCTAGGTATATTAAAGTCGGGAATCAAGGACAAACCTGCTCAACCAATAGGGCCACCTGAGACTCTTTGACCTGTTCTTGCAGAATAAGAGTCGTTTGAAGAAGTGTCTGTTTCTCTGCATCCATATTGATCCCAGCAGCTGAAAGCATGTCATGAACTGCTTGCACTAATTCTGTTGAAGATACTCTTCCATACTGAAGCTCCTCGGCAACCTGCAGCAAGTATATATGTTTGGCTACGGATAACTCTAGATTACAATGGAACTAGATCCTATCAGTTTAAGGTATAACCTGATGTGTGAATTGCACAGTTCCAGTATCCCTGATATCTTGGTTATGAATAGAGTATTATCATTTGTAGACGCACTCTCCTCTCGTGAGAATGACATGAAAGCCTCATCTTCCATTGAAACACTTCTAAAAGAGAAAACTTGAGTCGATAGTAAGACTTGAGTCTCTCCATGTGATATTTCCACAGGAAATCTGTAAAGTGCTTGACCAGCAGTTGGTCTTACATCTTCTGGGACTCTGCCATACTTGAGTTTTTCCCCATCTCTTCCTGTCTTCCATGCCACTATTTCCCCAGCATAAAATGGACGCATGGGGAGAAACTGCACCAGAAGAGCATCCTGTGGCAGAAGCTCCTTCCCAACTAATATTTCATTCCTTCCTTCATGTTTACTAATTCCAGTTTCAGAACCTAGTTTAAGTGCATTAAGAATTGCTTCCTCTGAACCATCTGGGCAGGCAAACAGGGGTCCAATAGGCAACACTGCTGGTGCCTCCAGTACCTGGCTGACGACAACAGCAATCACATCATAGATAGACATATAACTCGGAGGGTCTGCAACTAAAATACGAGTCTTTGACTTATGCATAAAATGGACAGCTCGATGCTTCCTAGAGCCCTCCCATTCAGGAATGTCAGAGCCATTGGTTGTCCGTGAAACATCTAGGTACTTTGGAAGTAGAAGAAACCGAGTGTAGAGACATTGAACAAACTGCAAATTCTTTGCTATGTGTTCAAGTAAGCTTTGTATTTGTGAGAAAGCCGGCTCTTTGACTGAGGGGAAATGATTGGTTAAGCTATTGAATAAAATCCATACTGCATCTTGTAATGATTTACTCAAGAGCTTGTCTGTTATTTTATTCACAGGAATGGATCCTATTTGATCCACGACTTTTAGTTGCAGCTCATCATCTAATTCCTACAACAGAAGAAGAAGAAGAAGAACATTTGTCATGGCAGAATTCCAACACATTTTAAAAGAAAAAAGGAATGATATCTCATCATACCTCAATAACAATATCAGAAAGTTTTTTGATGCCCAGAGTGGTGCAAATTTTTTCAGGCAGCTCTGGGTGAGAAAATCTTAGCCTGGAAGTTTCTATATTGCCAAGAAACTGGGACCCATAGGGATCAACATACACGCAGGATCTTGCTAGGACAAGCCTACATCCATCATCCGGGACAATAGCATCAAATATCCAATCTGGACTGCCTGACCTTGTCAGGCTTTCCGCATCACAAATGAAATTCAAGATCTCCATCACAGCACGGAGTTCATTTGGATTAAGACGTTGATAGCCACATGTCTTTTGGATGTTTAAAAGAAGATCTCCTGCATATGCAATGGAAAGAACCTCGTGTATCCCAATTTCTTTAAGGATCTTCACAAACGGGAGATAAAGACTGGGCAGCTCAAATGCAAATGGTGAAAGGTTAATTGTCAATCGAACAAAAAGAGACTTCGCAGTCACCAAGCGAGTGCCATTTGCAACTGGAACGAATGCCGCTTTCTGCAACTCTGCCATATCTGCAATTGGAAAGTCCAACAGAGATAGAGTTATGAACAATGCCTATGTTACAGTCATGCAGGTAAAATGTAACTATTTATAGATGAGCCAATAATCCCATTACATGATGCTCATGTATAGCGAAAACTTTTCAACAATCATGTTAGTTAAGAAACAATAACTACAGTTTCCAGTGGATAATAAAATAAGTTATGCATTAATATCCTTTGTCAAAATAATTCAAAAATATGCCAATTATCAGAAGGCCTACAAGTGTAATTCAAAAATATGCCAATTATCAGAAGGACTATAAGTATCACCTCCACCCAAGCGAAGAAAAAGAGAAGGCAAAAATGACTCACGATTTTGAGCGGTCCAAAGGGCCTCGCATGTCACAGACTCACAGTTTTATGGGGTTCTCCAAAATGATCCCCCACTGCTCTTTCCATCAGCATAAGATCTATCCACGCTGAGGTCCCCTTAATAATCTGATACACCCCTCAATAATTTGAGAAGATATGATAACATCTTTATGATGCCCTTGACTCCTAATGATAGATTAATTACAAATTATGATTTAACATGATTGACAATTATTTAAATTCAGATATAGTAAAAGTTTAATATTGAGATTGCAATACAGAGTAAATTACTGGTGACCCCTACAAGTTCTGTAACCAATAAGCCCCTCAAACTGGCTAATCTGCAGGTAACCTCCCCCAAACTATCAGTGGTAAATAACTCATTTGATTGTGTTAACAATGCACTAAACCACGAAAGCCCTCGGACTGACAAGAGAAACTATGTCTATTCAGAACAACATCCCTCTCATTCCTTCTTTTTCCCCTTCTATTTCTTCCATCTCTGACTAACAAATTAAGAATTGGTGACCCATCAGGTTGACAGCAATCTTTAAGGAAACCCATGAATTGATATCAAATTAGAGCTTCAAGCTCTTTCTTCCATTCAACACTGCACCTGGTTACTTGCAACAGAAAGAATTGGAAATCTTTTCGTAAAATTCAGCTTTTTTTCTCAGTCACAAGATGTTTCCTTCATCATGGGCTCTTAACTGCCCATGGACGCAGCACTCATTTGAACGGTTAACCTGTTACGTAATAGGCTAAATTGTAGACCGTCTTGCTAAAATATATGAAACTGATTTTGCATCGATATGACTCCACTGTTTCCTCAGAATAGGACACCAACAATTTCAAATATTCAACATGCATTTCGTTGTATTGTGCTCTTCCATTGACTCCTAGGCTCACTCAATCAAATTGTATTATGCTTTAGTCAGCAATATCTACTGCCAATAAAAGAAATTACCTTCTTAAGTTCACTTGAAAAAGTTGACCATTATGATTTAAAATGTTTTAGCTCCATTTTTCATTGTGGCCTACTCAAAGCATTTTGGTTTCAACATTTGTATATAGGCACATATCAAAATGTACCCAAATATTAAATAATGCATGATCATACTTTTTTTGCTCCGGAGGAAATTATGCAACTTTGTTCCCTTATCAGTAGCTCTAATTAAGACATATGTGTGTAATGTAATGCAAAGACTAAAATATTAGTGATTAAGCTGTGTTCCGAATATCATACTCTCCCATCCCTTCACAACAGACTTTCAGAAGGTCTACAGGGTTCCCCTCAACTGAACCTAGATAAATGTATAGTATTAGGGTTCCAAATTAATGTTTAGATACGTTTAGGGAAGATATTCATCCTTTAGGTTGGATTACATGGAGTTTAGAGAAAACATTTAGTTTTGCTGAAGATATAAACAGGTTGTATAAGAAAGTATATTAGAAAACTAAAAAGGGATATATTGGTCATTTCTCATTTGCAGTCAACAGTGTTAGACATCCTCATTTAAATATTTTTTTAAACAAAAACATGATGAGGGTAAAGTATCGAGAAATAAATATCAGAGCAGTTTTAGGTCTTTTATTTTATAAAGCATAAAGGCTTCAGCTATAGCTTACCCTATTTAATAATAGAAACTATACTAATCAGATTCACACCCAAACACCTTATAACAGAACTAGATCTTTTGCATGTGTGATGCACATGTCCAACAAAATGGATACCACTACTTACTGATAATATATGGAAAAAAAAAAATTTTGACAATTGTTTGTATTAAAATTTTGTGTAGTTTTAACAGTTAGAAAGACATGCATTTAAAAGTTAGCATAGGACTTGAGGTTAGTGTTGAGAAACAATGCATGGATATTAAATGAACAGAAGTGATGTACTAATCAAGCTTTTCCAAAGTGATCAACTTTGAAAAGTCCTGCAAAAATCTAAAATTTAAAAAAAAAAATCTGGATTTGAGAAATTGTGTGCTCTCATTTACTATAAAGGCAGCCACTATAACATTGGACATGAATGGATGGATACAATGAGTTTGTAGAACACTTGCAAGTTGCGAGGAAGCTAATCAAATGTAACCTCAAACTCCCCCCCCCCCCCCCCCCCAACCCCTCAAAAACTCACGCCCCCCCCCCCCCCCCCCCCCCTCCCTCCCTCCCCCCCCCCCCCCAACCCCAAAAAAGGGAAGTAAGTTAGCATTAAAATAGTAATGGTTCGAAACTTCTTTTTGTATATAAAGTCCGAACCTAATCAGTTTTGAACTTGGAAAAACAGACTGTCCACTCCAGACTGCATTCAGATCAAGCAAAGTAAATCTAACCGTGTCAGGTCAATGATCCTAACCCTAACTCTAATTTCCCAAATAGTGACATGGCCTGATATTCCATTTGCACAAGTGTTGTGAGTCAGTTTCTCTTTGCGCCTAGAACAAGCCATTGGGATGCAGCGGTACAAATTCTTTAGTACTTAAAGAAGCTCCAAGCAAATGATTCTTCTACTCAGATAGTGGGCACACTAGGATAGCAGGCTTCTCTTAAATAGATTGAGCAATATCACCCGTTGAAAGGCGATCCCCTAAGTGTGTTTGTTGGAGGAAATTTGGTATCTTGGACAAGTAAAACCCAGAGTGTGGTGTCCAGATCTAGCGCTCTGTCGAAATACCGTGCAATGGTAGATTTAACATGTAAGCTAGCCTGAATGCAAGATCTTTTGGCTGAGATTGGTTTCATATTAAAGTCTCCAATGAGATTGTAATGTGACAACCTAGCAGCTATTTAATATTTATATTGTTGAGAATCCTATTTTTCATGAGCATATAAAGCACGTAGAGGTGGATTGTAATAGGGTACCACAAAGTTGTGGAGGACAAGATTATTCAAACTTGACATCTTTCATCAGCTTATCAACTAGCATATTTACTTTCTAAGCCTCTTGGAAAGACACGGGTAGAGTTAATTTGTAACAAGGTGGGCATATGTGATGTATATGGACTAGCTTGAGGGGGAGTGTAGATAAATAAATAAACATTATATCAGGGTTTATCTATAAAATGTACTTATTGAGACTATGTATAGTAATAATAGTAATCAAGGAGAGAGAACTCTCAATTCCCAAATTTTTGTTTTTTACAGTAAGTGATAAAAAAAACTATCTAATACACATTATCCACTAAGTATCTAGACTCAATAACTCCAAAACTAAGTATTGCTAGTTAGGGCCCACACTGACTCAATCACTTAAGTCCATTCTAAAGAGTAAAGAGTTTAAAGATTGAATGGTTAAGATTGAATCTAAACCATTCAGTGAACCGAAACAAACCAATCAATATAGATAAACAAGTGGGAGTTGAATGCTGTGCTATTAGTGCTATCTAATCGGTTTTAAATTGTTTATTCTCTTTTTAACTTGATGTTGTGCTATTAATTTTGATTTAGTTTTATGGTACTTTAAGTAAACTATATTATTATAGATAAACAAGTAGGAGACTCAAATTAAGGGTGGAGTACAATGCTCAAATGAGCACATATTGACTAACTCAATTCCAGCACGTATGGAGGTACGAAGATGCCGTCCTCGTACAACACGTGGGGTGACCCAATATTCAGTGGACCGGTACATGAACTCATAGTTCTAGACATATACAATACTCTAAGCCGTGCTTGGACCTAGCTATTTTTATGTGAGCCAAGCACGACAAAGCACGACTCAGTTCCAACCCGAAAGATTATATTAAATGGTGTGCCAAAAGTGAACAGCTAGCTATGGTGAAAGTGCAGGATCAAATTATCACTAAGCCAAAATTGTAAAACATCGTGTAAATTTCTGTTTCTATAGAAATGTGCCTGTATGGATTAAGTAGTTTTCCACACATTGCATGAGAAATTCATTATATTTAATAACAGTAGCAGTCAGAATTACTAGATTTTGGGCACGTGCAATCGAAGTAGAATTCGTGTAAAATAAAAGTTATTAAGAGTTTCTTTTTATACTTTTTTATCGGTTTTTTATGATTGTAGATAATTCTAATCTTGAATGAAAAAAAAAGAAAACTTTCATCTTCTTTTTGAGAAATATTATGTCATAAATGTGGCTTTTTTAATTCAAAATTCTTTTTGAAATAGTGGTTCTAATAAATGTTGTTCTTTTTTATTATTTCAGATGTAAATGTTATGATTATATTATTAGGTATTGTAACTTTCTTTCTGACATAGGGATATGAGAGAGAGAGAGAGAGAGCAATTATAAAGAAATTTTTGAGTATGTAATCATGAAGAGTGAGATAAGCATCACGATTTCTCTATCTACTAAATGTTATTTTTCATTTCAAATTCTCTTCTTTTTGAGATGGGGATACAGATGTATGGCTAGATTTCAAGATATGTCAAAGATTTGAAAATGAATAGATAGATTTTGTTTGGACGTGACACGAACGTGAGACACTATCAAATTAGAATTTCAATTAAAAGGGTTGTGGTTATAATAGTGGAGATAAAATTCATATACAAACCTGAAGAAGACAGTGTTCCCCAAATCTTATCTAGATACTTCAAAATTTCAAATGAGGCGTCTTCTACAGTCATCATGCCTGATGTAGTTGGCCAATGTGCTAGGGTATCTTCACCATTGTTTCTTCCAACAACCTGGAGGCATCACAAATAATTCACATAAGTGGAAAATAATGTTGTCAGATAAATTGAAATGTACTTGTTATGTTTACCTGCAAATGCTTCAAAACCACCGAAAATGGAGGAGGGCTCCTAAAGTGAAATGCACCCCACGAATATTCAGGAGGAATGACATTCTGTTTGGTAAGAATTGGAGCAGAACTCCAGGCCAGAGGCCAATCTTTCAACAATATTGCTTCCTCATAAGAAGAGAGGACCTTTTTCCCACCTTTCTTACCACCAATACTAGGAAGACCTTTTTCAGATGGTACAAATGCAATCTTACTGATCTTTTCACAAAAAGCATGGTCATACAGAGTTGCAAAATTAGCAAATATTGAATCCACAACGGATCCAGCTAAGGACCATAATTCGAAAGAGATTTCATGTTGTGTACCGGAAAATTCTGCCACAAAATCATCAGGATCTTTTGTATCCATCATTGCTTTTTTCCCGAGCAATTCTACTTTTTTTGCACATTCGACTATCATATCAGCCTGTGAGGATGTACGAAGGCCTACTTTCCGTAAAATGCGAAGCCATCCATCTGTTGTAAACCTTTCACCAGGAAATCTGTTCTGCTCCCCTGAGAAAACTGATGTAAGTAAGGAGTCACTTGGATCAAGCAGGTCCCTTGGTTTAAATAACTCCAAGGAAAGTTCATTTGCATTGCGTGCAAATTTCGTCTCCTTCAGAGTGTCCACTGTAGCAGAATCTAACTGCAGGTCTGTCCAATTCATATACAAATATAACAAAATATCTTCCCGTTCTTCAGAAGTTTTTTGGTCAAATCCAGGTAAAGCAAATTTCACAAGTACTTCTTGATCATTTAACTCATTGATTCCAAGAGCACGGTAAAACAGGCTTGCATCCGTTGAATAAGAAAGACATCGTTCATTATGAGGTTGAAAAAATGCCGTTGGGGAAACAATACATTGATCAGCGCCCAGCAACTTCGTATAGGTACCCATGACTGTTTTATATATAGGAAGTTCTCTCAACATGTCTAGCTCTTCTCTTCTGTACACACAGCCATTAGTTGGTTTAAAATCAGAGGCAAACAGGATGAACAACCTATCACGATCTTCATTCAACAAATGAGCTGGCTCAGAAAAATAACCAGCATGTTTACCAGCAAGTAACTTGGACACAATCACCTGCCCAAGCGATTGACCTGGTGCCGGGAAAAAATAAGATGCACCATGTTCCACGAAGGACATATCGTATACAGGTATATTCAACTGGTTCAGCAGGCCCTGCAACCATGGGTGCCTTGATTTTGTCAATTCAAATGCATTCAAATATGACTTGTTTATTTCAGAATCCACAGCATTACCAGAAGGCCCTAGTGTTTCAGAGTCTGCAATACCATTCCCAGAAGTCTCCAACACCTCAGAATCTTCACCGTTTGAGTTTGAAACTACAGGGACAAGTGGCAGGTCAGTGATTGGTGCTATAAATACTAGGTGATTCTCCTTTACACGACATAGAACAGGATGATTCAGAAATGCAGGAACTAGTGGCCAATCTGATACAATGGAAAGATCACCCTTCAAGTCCCTAAAGACTTTCCAGAAGAGACGTATAAATTCAGGACTGGGTGCGCCACCACGTGAAGTTGTATTGCTATCCCATGAAACCCAAGGAGTATTATTAGTGGCGACTACACTATTCACCCATTTTTCATCAAAGAGACGCCTCATATGAACTGACAGCAACTGAGGGGAGAAACTCTTCAACTTTAAAAATTTGTGGATAGTCTGGTCGGAGAGAAATTCGGACAGAAGTGTTTTTTCTAAGCATCGTGGGTGGATAAAATTATCTGCTAGTGGACGCATAAGCAATTGCTGCTCCTTGCTTCCAACCCAAAGTTCAGTAATACCCAATCTGGCAAGGCAATTGGTTGCAGTTGGAAATGGCATGCCTTTCAGCTCAGCTGCTATAGATGGCAATGATCGATCAGCATATATACCTGTTGTTGTTCCCATATGAGAAAGCGGACCCCCAGTCCTGCCAATATCTTCAACAACCCCACGGCCAAAATCATACAAAGCCTTGCCAAAATACGTTACCATTTCAAGTGCATCACCCCCTGAACTGCTTGAACCCTGGGAAAGACCATAATGTGACCTTTGCATGTTTGAGTTTGATGAAGGTACCACATTCATTGACATACTGAGATTTTCAACTGTCATGCCACCTGCATCATCAGAACTATTATTTGCTGCAGATGTACCACTCCCAACCAATTCTGATGACCGCTGCAGTTGAATATCAGATAAGCAATAATCCAATACATCTATATATGCTTCAATAGATCGAAGTAGAACAGACTTGGAGGACTTAAGTAGATTCCGGACCATCTTAGGCTTGATTTCTCTCACCTTCACTCCTACAGCATGAAGTTCCCTGACCAGTTCCCACGGCACAGAAAATACTGGATAGTGTTCTTTAATGAAACTACAAACTGACGATGGGGGCAAGTTATCATTATTTCCACTCCCCGGTTGAGACAAAAACATGCCTTCATCAGCTTTTACAGCATTCCCATTATAAAGCTGCCAGACAGGAAGATCAACAAGGCGTACATAAAATGGCCTTATTACTTGTTCAATTAAAGATTCCCAATCTGCTTCAGTTGCTTTACTTAAACTAGCATTATGTACAGATGCATCAAGTTCATAAGAGGCTGTTGATCTCTGTCTAGATCTTGGCCACAAGTAGTAAATTTTGTCGCCGTATGACTGCAAAATAAAACTCACAGCCTGTGCAGCACCGGACTCGATAGAAGAAGTTAGGGGATCCTTCCTCAGCTTTTGAAATTCCAGGATCATTTCAACATAGGAATCACGGATGCACAACAGTAATTCTTTATTCCATGCCTCAGTTAACTGACTCTTGGCATCAGATTGCAGATCTGGCAGACTCATTTCATGAGGACGGTTAAAAAGATATCGCCCACCCTTGTGACATACAAGAAAACATCCAAGAGCGGTCACTGGCATGCTTAAAGCTCCAGATAATGGGAGAGGAGAAAGAACACAGCTGGATGTAGGGGCATTTATGGGTTGTCCATTTTGAGATATGTGAGCGGCAACTCCAGCAACTGGTGTCAAGTTGTAGGCAAGATAACGCCTGAAATGCAGGGATAGAGATGGTGACAGATAGAACAAGTATACAAAGCAAATTGACAAGAGGAATGACAGTTTTATTTTCAAGTATATGCATATGCCCCTAATTTTACGAATAGGCATTGGGAAAAATGTGTATTGCTAGTATGCAAACAGTGTGATCAGTATGCAGGAATATGGTGATGGTTATTATGTATAGAACAACTAACCAAAGAAACTAAGCATGCACAATATACCTTTAACTTCCTATTAAGCATCACAAACAAAAACGAGGGAAAAAAGAAAGCAAGAGCATAGAATGAACATCACAATAGAATAGCATGCGAGAATACCCGTGATGATGGTGAGAACTATCAAATGCAGGTGATAAGGGTATTATGATATCTGTTCCCACTCATGTATGTGCCTAAGCTTCCGGGTGGGCGACGAAAATAAGTGCATTACTTGTGCATGAACAGTGCATCAGCATGGAATAATGGGACTGACAGAATAAACTAAAAATACTGAATCTTTAATGTATCCTCATGCATTGCTGGTAATTTAATAACTTATATTACTGTTGTAACATAAGGGTTTTCCTGTATCAGATTGTAAAGGGAAACAAAAGGAGGAGGGGGGCAAAAAACAAATAAAACCTTCAAACTTCTGTCTCCACCAGCTATGAACCAATGTACGTGAAACAAGAAACAATCAGGCCAATTTCAGCTAAAAATGCTCTACATCCTGTTTTTGTTCTTTCAGTGCAATTGAAGTGATGCAATACCAAATCATTAAAATTTACTAAAATGCAGGATTGTATGCTTAGGCAACTGATTGAATGATTTACAGGATGTTCAAACATTGTGTCAAATAGGTTAGCGAAGCATAATAGAGTAACTGGAACTATGGAATTTGAAGGAGGCGTGTAAATTTTACATGGAAAGAACTGAAAATTGTGAATAATGGATTGAACTTATGCTAATGTTTAAGAAAGAAAGTGTTGAAATGGATATTTGGGCACGGGAGCTTACCCAAACAGTCTGCATTACCTCTTGAAGCTGTGTATCATAAGATATTGATATTCATAGAGGCAAAATTGACATGGTACACATAGATGCTGATTTCCACTGTTGTAAAGGTAGACCAACATCCATGGTCTCCAGGTGATAGAGTAGATAAAAGCGCAGGTGGGGCAAATGTCTGATTGTGCATGTTAGGTGACTTGTGCAGGTGAAAAAACCAATCTGAAGAGAAAGGAAAAGACAGAAGTTTGCAGAATAACTGAGGAAAAGAGAAGCAAAAGAAGGAAAAGTTAGAGAGAAGATGAGCAGGACAGAAGGAGATAACAGACAGAAAGGGGGAGTGTGAGAGAGGGGAGGAGTGGAGAATGAAGATAGAAGGAAACTGAACAAAGAGTAAGAAAAAAGATCAAAGGACCAACCACAGTAGGAGAGGCTGAGAGATAAAAAAAAGTGAGAAAGGGAAGAATGAAAAAAAGGAGAACAGAGGAAGATGAAAAGAGAAACTAGGCAAAAAAAAGTGGGAAAAGAAATGAAGGCTTTGCATCACAGCAGCCTCACAGAAATAATAACGATAGGAGGCTAGCAAGAGGGTTAATGGCATGGAGAAACAAGGTCCATAAAGCAAATTGTGCTGCTTTGGATTGCCTCTCCGTGGTACCTAAACAAGATAGTGAAAAATGAATTGGATTGGACGGTCAGAGCAGTTTTCAGGCTGATCTTCCATTATAATGGCCCACTAGGAAATCAAGGAACTAGACAATTTTCTGATGAACCATCAGAATAAGTTGAAACCGGAACCAACCGCTTCATCTGTTAAGACCATGTTCAACTAAAACTAGACTCATTGCTGGTCCTATCATCATTGGACTATGAAATCACAGAACCACATTGAACCAGCCAGTACGGAGGTAAAGGAAAAGAAAAGCAGGAGGATGAAGAAGATAGACTACCAGCAAAGTTAATGGAGCAGCCTTTGGTCAGTTGCTGAGCAGAACTCTAGTTCATGCAGCTTCCAAAAATTATTCCCAATCCAAAACAATTGGAACTCAATCCATTCCCGTGTGTTCCTTCTGGGGCTTCTTTCTTAGATTTTTCATGTAGTTTTAGCCTTTTAAACATAAATGTACAACCATCCCTCAAAACAAAGGACCCAACACTTAGTCCACTGCCACACATCCTTCCCCCATACCAGCAAAGCAGGATAATAAGGTCGATAAGAGAACTTCTTGCCTTGCAATTTCTCTGGTCGTTTTTTACCCCCGTTAAGCAACTAGTGCCACCAACCCCTCCCCCCACCCCACCCCACCCCCCCCCCTCCCCCGCGCCAAAAAAAAACACACGCACACCCCCATCCCCCCCCCCCCCAAAAAAAACAAAAAACAAACAAAAAAAACTCTCGAGTTGGTTCATACAACTAATTATCCATAGAAGAAACACATGAAGAAGAAGATGCAAGCAATACAAAGAGTAGATCTCTCTTTCTTAAATCTTACTACATTCTCTTCAATTTTACTTTTCGATATCTAACAGTACTTTTCCCCAACTGGTCACTGAAGATGAGGTTGCAGATCCTTCCGTCAGCAGACTCAGCACCCAAGAGAAGAGCAGGAAAAGCCTCGATAGATTTAAGATCAATCTTATTAAACACCAAGCTCAACCAATAAAATGGTAGTCAAAAGGAAGAAACCCAGGAGCGGCTTCATTTGCTGTCAATTCTAAGTTGGTCTTTACAATCTCACATGGACTATTTAGTATTGGATGTCATGCAGCATGATTTTTAGTATTTTTGTATGTTTTTTAGACAAAAAGACTCAGAATCCTCCCACACACTTATATAAGGCTGAGGCTGGAGCTCACATAGGAAATCCAAAAGGTTTAAGCAGCCTAGCCAATCGAGGCACCGATGATGATGTTGCTAATTGCTAAGCTAAGTTTCAAGACAATATAAAATGTCAAATGGAAGTCTGCGAGGAGAAGCTGATGAACAAAAAAGATTTGACAGCATTAAGCTGATGAAAATTAATGTGGAGGTGTAAAATATATGTGCCTTTCATAAGATAGAGGAAAGATCGGAATGAAAAGATATATAAATCAAAATGATTCCAAAAAATTAGATAAAGGTAAATTTTGGAAAACAAAAATCCAAGTAGTAGGGATTAGAAACTTTAACCTGGATAGCAAACTCACTATTCCGTTATGCCTAGGAATAAACTCAAGGGTCTCAAACCTCTGTAGCTTTGAGCCAACAAAATGAAGTGAAACCTGATCAAAGGCCTGGTTTCTTCATAATTTCCTACCGAAGAAGATCTTCTTTAGTGGCAGTGGCAACAGATATCAGAAAGAGGGGGTTAAGGAGCAGAGATTGGATACATAAACATAGATCTCCCGGTCCTTCTCAAGTTTACTCAAAAACTGTCCGATGAGTGTCAAATGAGTCAGCATAATATACTTAACTGGCAGGCCAGAGAATGGATGATCTGCAGTTTCACGTGTGACATGACCAAAAACATAACAAGCTGGTAGGGTCATTTTCTGGGACATGCCATAGTGATGAGGACATCACGCCAGCTGTCAATTACCTTTTTATGTATTAGTTTATTTTGAGATGTGTTTTGTTTATCTTTTTTTTAGTACCACATCGGTTATATCCGAGAAGTTCACTTTGTAAGAGCCTATATAAAGAGGCTCAACTCAATGAATAAGTAGACAATGATTAAATAAAACTTTTTCAGTTAAAATTTAAGAGCTCTTGGGTTCTTGAGATTGGGTGTGAAGCCCGTGGTGCAAGGGGTGTGAAGCCCACGTAAGGGGTGCGAAGCCCAAAGTTATCTGATTATTTCTCCAACCCTAATCTCTCTTTTCATTTTATTTCTTATAAAACCCTAGTTTTTCTTTTTTATTTGTATTCGAAGGTGATTGCAATCCTATTTTACATCAATTTGGTATCAGAGCTTTGGTCCCAATCCCCTTCGAATTTCTTCTCTTCCCCAAATCCTAAATCTAGATCTGGATCTCTAGATCTAGATCTACTTTGCAAAAAAATCGATTATTGTTAGATCTAGATCTAAATCTAGATTTAGATCTATTTTGATCTACTTTGCCCAAAAAGAAAAAAGAAAAAGAAAACAGAAAAAACAGAAAAAACAGAAGAAAAAACAGAAAACAGAAAAAACAGAGGGGGAAAACGCAGAAAACAGAGAGGAAAAAAAGAAGAAAAAAAAGAGAGGAAAAAAAGAAGGAAAAAAAAACAGAGGGAAAAAAATCTGATTACTGTTCATGTGAACAGTAATCACTCCAGTTACTGTTCACAGTGAACAGTAATCCCCGATTACTGTTCCTGTGAACAGTAACCATTCTACCTCCCCCCAACCGCCAAAACTCGTCCATTCTGAGCTTGTTTCAAGCCCGATTCGAGCCATTTTCGAAGCAGCGGATTCGTAAAGAGCAACACTACACATCTACAGCTTCATATCCTGATTCAAGTTTCGGTCGTCTGCCCGATTCAACTCAGCAGATCAGCGCACCAGAGTTTGTTTCTGCCCCGATTAAAGCCTGATTTACTCCATTCTCGAGGTGATATTCTAACTTGACTTAAATCGTTAACTGTTAGGTTACTTGCAACTACTATATGGATTGCTATAATTTGTTGGTTGAAATGCTATTTGCTTCGATCTAGTGGTTGCATCAGTATTTATCATTTTTTATCATTTTAGGAATGCATTTTTCTTTGCATTTAGAACTTAAACTTTAGTGTATTTTTGTTTAGTGCATACATTTAGTTTAATTGACTCTAGGGTTCTCCACTACATCTGCTTGTTTGCTTGAGTCATCATGACTAGTCAGCAGTATAGGGACCCCCACTTAGACCAGCTACACAATCTCCATCAGAATCAAATGTCCGTTCATGATTATATTGCCATATTTAAGGACTTAACCCATCGTAGTGAAGTGAGAGAGCACCCTTCTGAGACTCTAACTAGGTTTGTTTGGGGTTTACGACCTAAAATAAAACGTGCTATGATTACCAGCCCCTATGACTTAGACACTGTTGAAGATGCCTTTGATGCTACATTAAGGTTGGACTTGGCTTTCAAAACCCTAGTCAATGCTAAGGCCAGGTGTTCTAAATGTGAGGGATATGAACATTATGATTATCAGTGTCCTTCGGAGAGTCAACATGTTAGAATTGTATCTAGTGATGAAGTTAACGTTTCAAAGGTTATTGAGGAAGTCCACGTTCCTTTCAATATTGTTAGTATAATTGAAGACACAGCAGTTGATGCCGACACACTGGTTATTGATGAAATTCACATGTCTGATAGCGTCAGTGATGACGTGAATGAGATAGTTGAGCATACTATATTGCATTTGCATGTTGCATATATTGATGATATCACTAGGCCGATAGCAATTTGCAAAGATACTCACAAATTTGTTGCATACCCGTATAGTACTTTGCAGGAATTTACAGTTAATAATAAGGTGATGGTTATGAGTCGCTCTGAGGCTGTGAGGAAGTTGCACGCTTGGCCTAAAGATTTTGATAGGGCTCTGAAGAGGATTGCTTCCATTGCTTGCGAGTTGATAGCCCATGGGATCCTGGTATTTGTTCCGTCTTCAGCAGGGATGATGCGCCTTGGTCTACTCCCTATGTCTTGATCGAGCTGCCGTCTTTCACAGCCAACCCGTCACGGAGACCAGTTCCACCTCCGCCACCATGGTATCAACACGGCGTACCAGTGATGCTGTCACGACCACCACCTTGGCCCGATTGATATGCTTCGTGAGGAAAGTCCTCACTCAACAGGGTCGGGTTTCTCCCACCCCGGAGGAATTGATGAGGACATCACGCCAGTCGTCAGTTACCTTTTATGCCTTGAGATGTGTTTTGTTTCTTTCTTTTAGTACAACATCGGTTATATCCGAGAAGTTCACTTTATAAGAGCCTATATAAAGAGGCTCAACTCAATGAATAAGTAGACAATGATTAAATAAAACTTTTTCAGTTAAAATTTAAGAGCTTTTGGGTTCTTGAGATTGGGTGTGAAGCCCGTGGTGCAAGGGATGTGAAGCCCGCGTAAGGGGTGCGAAGCCCAAAGTTATATGGTTATTTCTCCAACCCTAATCTCTTTTTTCATTTTATTTCTTATAAAACCCTTGTTTTTCTTTTTTATTTGTATTCGAAGGTGATTGCGATCCTGTTTTACATCACATAGCCTCACTTCCAACAACCCAACCTCCACCTTTTACCACTGAGCCGCGAGTCCATGATGTCTAAGCCAAAGATTGAGGCCAAATACCCTTACATATCTGGTATTCAGGTAGCAGGTCTTAAGAACCCAATCTAACCAAAATTTACCGAGCTCCGTGACTGATTCTTATTGAACGGACTACCAAGTAGTCCTAAACCAAACTAAAACTTCACATTTTATTATAATATACAAACAATTTAAAATTCCAATGTAAAAGAAATTGAACAGGTAAATGTATCTAGAGATTCATGTTTATCAATACATATCATTTGTACACAACATCATCCACCACAAATCCGGAGTTAATAGAAGATACATTACAATTCCTATTTCATAAACCATTTTGATAGAGAAAACATACCTATCAAGAGCCATGTTACGTGTTTGTCCAGATCCCAAGCAAAGCACAATAAACCATTTGTCAATTACACTCTGACCACCCTGAATCACATGAACATCTATTACATGCATCTTTATGGCCGCATTTGAAGTGCTAAACAATCGAGATAGTTGAAACTTCCTCCATTTCTTTTCTGAAAAAGGATTCCTCGTGATAGAAAATGACGGGTCAATAGAAACAGAATAATCCAAAGATGGTTGGAAATTTCCCTCCTCCCATGTTGATAATGACACCTGAAATGCTTCTAGAATTATGTTAGGGTTTTGTTGGATATAACCAGAGCTAAATAAAAGCAGAACATGTTGTAGAATATTTCTTAGATGGCGGACAAGGTGAACCAACTATGATGAAATGTGTAAGTTGTTACATCAGAAAATAAGTTTTAGCCCAAATAATCTTTCTGTGTTTGATTTGGTATAATAGGATTAGCAGTGAATTGCCAACTGCATGCAGCTCCAACTACATGTTTTGCAGAAAGTATTTGGTCGTTCATATTTCCATGCTATATTTCCCTTTGGGTGTGTTTCCAACTTCTATAATTGTAGCAACTTTTGATTTAGCCAATTTTTCAATTGGAACCATTGGTTACAATTCAAGTATCCAACTAAACACATCCAAAGTACATGGAGCTGTAGGCCCAACGACACAAGCCCTAGATGCAGGTGCATATAACAAGCATACAAAGTCGCACAATTCTTTTACAGACAGCAACTGATATTTTGAATGCTACTTTTGATTTAGCGAATTTTCCAACTGGAACCGTAGGTAGCAAATCCAAGCATCCAACTATACACAACCAAACATGCAGCTCGCATTCTGGTATAGTCGGAGCTGTAGACCCAACCACACAAGCCCTAGATGCAGAGGTGCATATGACATGCACACAAGAAACAACTTGTACAATTCTTTTTCAAACAGCAACTGCAATTTTGAATAAGTAGAAAACCCAAGCATGACGAGTGATTGCTCACTCACAAGACCACTATGTACCAATAAATAAATTAGTAAACTTTTAGTAATAAATCACAAGGCCAATAGCAGACAAACAGTACCTGCAAAATTGATTTTAAGAACAGCAGTGATGAAGATGCATGATCCATGAACCGGTCAAAGATGAGCTTTACTCTCTTAGAACCATTTTCGACTTCTTTCAAACACTTTGATGATAGCGGCATACGTATAACAGTTGAATCAGAAGTAGACAAAGAAATCCCCTGACGAACAAGCATTGGACTAAACTGATCATGGAATCTCTCCGTCAAGCCTGTCCCTGCAATCACAACTTTTGATAAATTTAACCGTTCTTATTGCTAAAAGTGAAAACACGAATTGCAAACACCAGAAACTGTGAACTAAGAGGGAAGAAAGCAAATACTCTGTAAGAAACATAAATATTCCCATCATTAAACTGTAATAAATGTGAGATATTATATTTACATGTACCATTTTGTGAAATGTTTCCTCTTTCTGCCTGGTTAATGCTTTTATAACACAGCACTATGTAATGAAAACAGCAAATAAAGTGGATATTGTGAGCATTTGCTTCCATATCAACCCTCACAAAAATTAGGATTAAGCCTGAATATGTAATGTCTATATACATAATTGAAACACGCATACATATGTCATGGAGGACGAAC
Source organism: Agave tequilana (assembly GCA_038442645.1). NCBI lineage: Eukaryota > Viridiplantae > Streptophyta > Magnoliopsida > Asparagales > Asparagaceae > Agave > Agave tequilana. Next base: position 111,392 of record JAVJIF010008762.1, read on the forward strand.
AAAAAAAAAGAGGGATAATTGGGAACGAACACTAAGAAATCTCAACCTAAGGTTTGTCACCCAAAAAAGGGTTTGGGAATCTCTCCCTAAAGCATCTCACCCAAAAGCACATTGACTACAATACATCAATAGTAATTTTCATTATCAATCATCTACTCAATAACAAAACAATATTGGCCTTATATAGACCTACAACAGCATGATAACTCCTATCACAACAAATGTGAGACTAAGATAAGATAAACCAACCAATTACAGTAATCACGGTAATCACCTAAAATAAAATAAGATAAAATGACCCAACCAACTAAAACAAACTAACATAAAATGACCAACTAATTAAAACAATAAGATAAAATGACCCAACTAAATAAAACAACTAAAATAAAATGATCCAACCAACTAAAACAAACTAATCCACTAGATATTATCATCATTCCCCCGCGGTTGGAGAAAACTCGACCTTATCGAGTGTAGATCTCCTCGGCTCTCAATCGAGCTATGACGGTGGTCGTGGACTCAGCAGATGTGCATCAAGACTGAACCAAGACGGCAAACTTCAATAGAGAAGAGGTGTCGGAGATCGGCGGCGACAAGGAGCCTTCGTCGTCGGAAGGCAGTGGAGGAGCCTTCATCGTCGAGAGGCGGAGGAGAGGAAGCGGAGGAGCCAGTTGCGACGGCGTTGAGGAGTTGGTGTTGTTGAAGAAGAGGATGAAGTGAACAGTGACGTGTCAAAATTTTCAAAGGATTTTTTAAGGGATAATTGGGGGTTTTTTTGGCAAGATCTAGGGTTGACAAGGGGAACTAGGGTTTTGTGAAAATTTGGTAGAGGCTAGGGTTTTGTGAAATGTAGAGAAAAAGAACAGGATTTAGCTGTGATATCAAATTGATGGGGACGAACAAAAAAAGGGATAATTAAGAAAGAACACTAGGAAATCTCAACCTAGGGTTGTCACCCAACAAAAAGGGTTTGAGAATCTCTCCCTAGGACATCTCACTCAAAAGAACACTGGCTACAAATGCATCAATAGCAATTTTCATTATCAATTACCTGCTCAATAACAAAGCAGTCTTGGCCTTATATAAGCCTACAACAACATGATAACTCTTACCACAACAAATGTGAGACTAAAATAAGATAAACCAACCAACTACAATAACCACCTAAAATAAAATAAGATAAAATGGCTCAACCAACTAAAACAAACTAAGATAAAATGACTCAATCAACTAAAACAAACTAAAATAAAATGATTCAACCAATTAAAACAAACTAACCACTAGATGTCCTCATCAATATACCTTGCATTCCTAAAACGATGGTAGAGCGAAGAATACCTAGTGAATTATACCGACTTTACTTCCCTACAAAATTTCCCTTTCTGGAAGACAGCATAGTGAAAGGCATCATGAAAATGGAGAAATAAATTTATATGTCAAGATCTGAATCAAAAACCTATTCGCCGGTGGCCGTGTTAGTTTGTGAACCACCTCACCCAAAAGTTTAAACTAAAATGTTGAGTGTTTAGATTATGCCAATTTTGACAGTTATCATGGAGACAAAATATTGCAAAGGGACACAACATTATAGCCCAAGAAAGGATGATGGAGGATACAACAAGCAAATGGATGAATTCTGTAAGCGAATCGAGTTTCCCTTAAAGATGGAGCTGCAAGGACCCACATAAGATGTTCATACATGAATCTTTTCTTCCTGTAGGTCATCATATAGGAAAGGAGTTGAACTGCAACTTCAACTACAAACAGTTATAAGCTAAGCCATCTGCTTAACTCCCATACAAAGCACCATTTTTTAAATAATCCAGTTCCAACTGGAAAAAAATTGTTTATAAACCCCAAGTATTTGCCAAAAATTCTGAAATCAATTTTCCCCAAATTTCTTGCATATGCATCAAGTGCTTTAATCTTTGAATAGCAAGACAAATATAGAAGGAATTTGTGGCTTCCAATCATCCACATTCATTAAGCATTATTCACATATTACTAAAGTTTGATGTCGACACCAACAATATAGATTGACAATTCATGTCGCCTTATATTATATTACATGCTCATTAAAGTGGTAGGAGAAAGCACACTTGAATCAGGATCCTGTAGGAAGTGTACCTAAATGACGGAGGGCTACATAAACTGTAAATAATACTGCCATCAATGAGGAACATGATTAAAAGAGATGACTAAAATAATAACAGGTTTTAAGCTTCCACACAATAGATCCAAAAAAAAAAACAGGTGTGCATCCAAAGATAAGAGATACATATGGTGTGGGATTTTAGAGCAAATTTCCAGTGAAAATTTTATAATGAGTCATTTAAAATCTGATCCTTAAGGCTCTCAATCTTTCACATCCTTCGTCATCGTCATCTCCCCTTGCCATCAAAAGATAACCATCGACATCTTCTCTTTATTCATCTTTTTCTTTTTTTTTCTTTTTTTTATTCTTATTTTCAAATCTGATATGAATTCAGATTTGAACTTTACTCTTCGCTTGAACAGTACCGGCAGTAATGTTCACCGTGAACAGTAAAAATAAGAAGATAAAAAAAAGGGGGGGAGGTTTGGTGTTCTTAGGTTATTCTCTTTTCAAATTATGTATTCTTTTTGAAAAACTTGAGAATTTGGTGATTTATATCTATTTTAGATCCCGAGTAAGGATCGTTTGTTTGGGTTATTTGTTGAGTCTTTAGATCCCGAGGGAGGATCGGTTGCTTATGTATTTTGGATCCCAGTAGAGGATCAATTTCAGAACAGAGTTCAAGAGTATGACAAAGCAGTATACACGCCAGCAGTTTAAGATATGTCTGCAATTTTACCAGTATCAAATGTTTCAACAGTTTTACGCTACCCAGATGTTATCTTCTTCTTCCACAACTATTCTGGCACGAATAGATAACTCCACAGCTTGTCTTACATCATATTTTTCTAGCACTTGAGTTATACATTTAGGAGCTTCAAATCATATGGCTGAAAACAAAGGTATATCATCGTCTTTTATTTTAGTTCATTTCATCCTACGATTGAGAATAAAGGTATAATATCATCTCTTGATTCTGGTTCTTTTTCATCGATCGGTGACGCAAGCACATGGTTCTATATCCTTTTTACAAAATATTGGTGTTGTCAATGCTACATCTTCATTATATCTGTAATCATCAGTGTTTTATATTTCGAAGTTCTCCTTTAATTTATTATCAATCAATAAAATTACTAGATCTTTAAATTGCTTAGTGACATTCTTTCTCACACATTGTGTATTTCGAGAACTTGAAACGAGAAAAGTGATTGATACAGGGTGTGAGTGTGGTGGACTGTATTATCTGGACTTGGATTCGAATTTGGACTCTAAACGAATAATATGTTCTAGTTCTATATCTGCTTTTAATCAGCATTGACGGATTAGGACATCCATCTTTACAATATTTAAAGCTTTTAGTTCTTGAATTAAATCAAGTTGTCTTTAAACTATCTTGTCAACTATGTAAACATCATCATATACCTTATCCTGACAAAGTCAATAAAAGCTGATAGCCCGTTTGGTTTAGTTCATTCAGATGTTTGGGATCAATAAAGTCAAAAGTTAGTTTCAAGTATTTTTATAATTTTTGTTGATGCTTGAGTCACTTGGATGTATTTAATGAAAAATCCTACTAAATTGTTTTCTATCTTTTAAAATTTTTGATCTTATTAAACTCTTTGATTAGTTAGTTACCTAATTAGAAGTCATGTTTAGTTAGTTACCTATATGTATTAGAAGTAATGTTGCTATATGTACTAGGAGTCCTACTTGTATTCTGAGTTAGCATTTGTGCTTGCCTATAAATAAAAGTATAGAGAGGACTCATCAAATCTCTCAAATCTTTTTCTCTCAAATATAATATAGAGCGATGGCTCATACACTGTAAGATGTGTGGCTGGAGGGAACTCGGATTCAATGTGGATAGTTTGATGTCTATGTACTGTGATAACCAGTTGCTATTTACATAGCCAACAATCTTGTCTTTCATGAGAGGACTAAGCACATAGAGGTGCACTGTCATTTTGTTCATGATGTGGTCTCTCCAAAGTTGATTTCTACCTTATTCACTCCTTCTGAGGAGTTCGCAGATATGTTCACTAAACTTGTTCCTCCTAGAGTTTTTTCGTACTTATGTAAAGTGTTCAACTCTTTGATTAGTTAAAGAGTCATGTTTAGTTGATTACCTAATTAGGAGCCATGTTGCTATATGTATTAGGAGTCCTTGTATTCTGAGTTGTATTTATATTTGCCTATAAATAAGAGTACAGAAAGACTCATCAACTCTCTCAAATCTTTCATTCTCAAATCCTGATAGTTCTAAAGTGAAGAATCAATTTAATACCTCTATAAAAATATTGACAACCGATAATGGTAAGAATTTTTTTTAGTTAATGTTCTCAAACTTCACGTATCAACATGGTATTGTGCACTAGTCCTCTTATTCATTTACCCCTCAAAATGGCGTTGTTGAACGTAAAAACCAGTATTTACTTGAGGTTGCACTCACATTGTAATTCACATGGGGGTTTCTACACAATTTTGTAGAAATATCATTCTTACCGCATGTTATTTGATTAATTGCATGACCTAATCTATTTTAGACGATCAGATCCATACTTGGTTCTATGTCCACAAATTAATTTATTTCATTTACCTCCCCCAAAGTATTTGGATCTACATGTTTTATACATAATAATGATCCCCATAGAACCAAATTAGACCTCCGCGCCCTTAAGTGTTATTATCCAGAACTGAATCATTTTATAATCTTTGTCGATGTCATATTTTTTAAGTCCAAATCATACTTTGACACTGAATCTCATTCTTCTGAGTCCAATAAAGACATTTTGCATTTTTTTAGTTTACGAATGTTGTGCTGATAATATTGCATCATTAGACAGTACAGATCAAAACATCTTGTCTACTAAACATAGAGAACCAACCAAAATCTATACAAGACACACCTCTACTGTGTCACCATCATTTATTATTCTAATTTCTACTTCACAAACTGGTGAGAATGATTTGCCCTGCGCTGATGTCACTCTCGTTCTTTCTGATTTTAGTTCTCATATTTCTGATATTTGACCTTTTGATTGCTTTTTGAAAGAGTAAACGCACTTGCACTTCTTATTCTTGTCTAATTTTGTTTCTTATTCTCATCTGTTATCTTTTATGGTACTTTTGTTTTCTTCTGTGGACTCATACCCAGTACCCAAGTCTCTGTCATAAGCCCTTTCTATTCCAAGATGGAGAGATGCAATGCAGGAAAAAATGATGGCTCTAAAACAAAATGAGACGTGGGACCTTATTTTTCTTCCATGGAAGCAAGCAGTTTATTATCAACAGGTGTATAATATAAAGTTGAATCCATATGGGTCTTAGCTTGTTTGAAGGCAAGAGTATATGACTAGTAGCCAAATGATATTCTTAGATCTATGGTATTGACTACTAAGACAATTTTCACTGGTAGCCAAGATAGATTCAGTCTAGGTACTTATCTCATTTCTTACAACTCATAATTGGCCTTTCCATCGTAGATATCAAGAATGTATTCCTACATGACATTCTTGATGAAGAGGATATATGGAGCTACCTTCAGGGTTTGATGCTGAGTGCGAGAAAGTGTGTAAATTGAAGTACTTATATGGGTTGAAATAGTCACCAAAAGCCTAATTTGGACGGTTTGCATTAATTGTTCAATAGTTTGGACTTTCTTGTTCCCAAAAAGATCACTTAATTTTCCTTCGTCATCTTTAGAGAGAGAAAATATTTATGATGATACATGTAGATGACATCGTGATCATGGGTAACAATGCACAAGAAATTACAGATCTAAAACAATACTTCATACAGCATTTTCAGACAAAAAACTTTGAATCTTTACGATACCAGGTATTGAAGTGGCAAGATCCAAGAAAGAAAACTTCTTATATCAAGGAAAATATGTGCTTGACATATTGTCTGATGCTGGCTTGTTAGGGTGCAAATATGTGAATGCACGATGGAGACTAATGCAAAGTTGTTACCAAATCGGGAGAGGACTTGGATAACCCTGATAGATGTCGAAGATTTGTGAGCAAATTAAATTATTTAACGATAACCAGACCTAACATCGCATTTACACTTAGTGTGGTAAATCAGTTTCTTTCAGAACTGAAGACGAGTCATTGGAATGCAGCAATACAAATACTTAACTAGTTGAAGAAAATTCTGAAGAGAGGATTATTGTACTCAGATTTTGACTATAATTGAGCGGCAGGTTTTTTAGATGCGGGCCAAACAAGCTCATCTATTGATAGGCAATCACCTATTGATAGGCAATCAATCACAAGTTATTATGTATTTATTAAGGGAAATCTTGTGTCTTGAAGAAGTAAGAAAAAAGTATGAGATCATTGTCTAGTGCCGAGTCAGAATACTTGATGGTATAGTTGACATGTGCTTTGGTTTGGGTAAAAGATTTTCTATCGATACTTGGTTCCATTTTAGAATCTCCTATAAGGTTGTATTGTGACAATTAAACTACTATTTACATAACTGAAAATCTTATATTTCACAAGCGCACAAAACACATTGAGATAGACTGCTATTTGGTGCGCCAGAAAGTAACAGAGGATAAAGTCTGATTAAGTCATACAGACTCGACATTTGTCATCAACTCATCATTTGGCACATATACTCATGAAGCCTCTTGGAAAGACTCGAGTTGATTTTATATGTGACAAATTATGCATGTATGATGTATATGCTCCAGCTTGAGAGAGCAAGTAATTAGAAGTCATCATATATTAGGAGTCGTTACGTAATTAGGAGTCATATTGTCATATGTTATTAGTAGTCATAATTTTATTTGGAGTTATTGTATTTTCCTATAAATAAGTGTATAGAGAGAGCACTCATCAACTCTCTAATTTTATAATCTAAATCTTTTCAGAGTATGCATATTATCAACATTGTCTTACACACCTATGTTGCCAATAAATCAAACTTTCCCAAGTTTCTTGCATATGAATCTAAGCGCTTTCAATATGAACATCTTTGAACAAGAAGACAAATGTAGTGATGGGATTTGTGGATGGGAACCTTCCATTTACCTTGAAAACTTATATTCATATTATAATTTGAAGTCACCATCAACAATAAGACTTCAGTTTTTATGTCCTAATATTATTTTGGCATGCTCATTGAAGTGGCAGGACAAAGCACTTGAATGTTGCTTGCTTGCTACAATCAAACTCAGGATCTTGTCAAAATGATGGTAGGGTATATAAATTGTAATAACGCTATCATCAATGATCAACATGATTATAAGAGATAATAAAATAATAGTAGGTTTGAAGCTTCCAAACAATACATCTCATTCTGTATAGTCAAGAAACCTCTGACACAGTTCAATTTTTTTTTAAAAGCGTCTTAGATATTAAGATTATCAGTGTAGATTTTCATGTTACATGCCAATAGTAACTAGTGCGCTTACGGGTACCTTCCCTATAAAGGTCTACCAAATGTGATCAAAGTCACCACGTGTTCACAAACATATGCCCTGCACGTGCGCAGAAAAGAACATATGTATACGCATATACGCACATGCTCACGCAACATACCAAACAACAAGAATGCCAAGCAAGTGATAATGCGGACAAAGAATAGAAGGTCGACTGAACTTCACCTAACAATGAGAATAGTTTGGCTGCAGGACCACTATTTGATGTTGTAGCAAGAGCCAGACCAAGAGGATCGAAAATGAATAAGTATCCTGAAGAAACAATTGTCAGTAGATCACATATGAAGTAACTGCTGACCAATCCTAGCCCATAATTAAGTGCATTGCCCTGAATTTTCCATGGAGGAGGAAACTGAAGACCACACACATTTTCCATGCTCAAAGTGGCTCCTTCCAGCACAACTGTCAGAGAAGGACCTTGGAAGTCACCTAGACACACAGTGCAAGAAAAGTTATTAACAAATTATCATTGTATATCATTGAATTCAAAAACATCAGATAGTTTGCAGTTATCTGGATATCTACAACAAACATAAGCAATAAAAATGAAGACCACTGCTTCACTTTTGAAGCCTCAATTGGCAGAACCGTAAGCTAGTTTAACAGTGGAAGGACATGGATACCTAGATTGTGCTGCAATAAAGATTGTCTAGGATGTTCACGCTTATCATATATCACGTGCAGTCTCTTCGCCTTGCAGCAATCCGCCAGCTCTAGAAGGTCAAACAGTATAGAATCATTGTCCCCATACAAAGCTAGCAGGTCACATATTCTAGCATAGTCCATGCATGGTAAATCCCTCGTCATCTCCTCATCAACTAATGATGAGCAGCGAAGAGATTGTGCCCCAAGCTTTTTTGCTAGATCATTAGTAATACAGGGGTGTACAAAATGCTTTGCACTGGACCCATTTTTCTCCAGCCACGGTGCATCATTATACACAAGAGTAGAAGGGTGCAGTAGAAACCCAGAAGAATCAGGAATCAACAGTGCATTCATCAACGCATCATTTATTGGTTTCTCAGCAGAACAGTCAGCAAAAGCTTCCAAAACACGATGAACAAAACTCAACTGCTCAGCTGACAATTGTTCCCCTTTCAAATCACGTTGTAGACACCGTAGAACATGCAGGTAATCCATAGCATCAAAGGTTGACTTCACACCTAATATCGAGAGCAGATCTTTGAATTCTGAGAGCTCGGAAGGAACAGCATACAGATAAGGATGATATTTCACAGGAGAGTCAAATGCAAGTGCCTTTGGTGAAATGAAATTGTCTCCTATCCATACCCAGGAGACACCATCCAAGGCTTCTTTCAGAACTTTGAAATCATCCGTACCAACAAATCCCTGAAATTTGGAATAAATTGATGGGATTTCCCTTTCCAAAACAACATCAATACTAGGTTTTTGTTCATGTTGCAGCTTAAGATCATTATAGGACTTGGAAAGCTCAATTAATTGACTGGACAGAACTTTCACATCCAGTGAGTCTAGCCAACCAAGTCTCTGTTGCATGTAAGCTGAGCAGCAATCACTGTCCAAAATTCTCATTTTGGACGAAACCATCCACATCTGGGATTTAGGCCTTGTGATGTTTGGAGGTGCTACATGGCTATCTGATGTGAACCATGGAAGTCCTTGGAAAGGTGGAGAAACATAAACAGGACACCATGCAATGGTCTTAATCTCTGACCAAAATTCATCTTCTGATAAATCAGGAACGAAATTGGAAAGAAAAGATTGCACGTCTTGATCACATTCATCGTGCCAATTTTCCTGCATCTCATTCTCTGTGTCTTCGTCAGGTGAATCGTCACTCCTGGTTACTGTTAGACTAACAGTGTCGTCATTGCTTGGTTCAACAAAAGCATTTGAGAGCTTAGACGCAAGAGCATTTAAATAAACAAGTAACCTCCGGCTATAAGCGAGTGAATCCATGTTTCCTGAATCATGCAACATGCATACTGATCGGGCACTGTCAAGTAAACCAGTAAAACTCAAGGTTCTCTTAAGTCCCAGACTTGCTAATATTTCAAGTACGTTGGCATCTAAAAACTTGTCACAAGGAAAGAAAACTTCTTCGTGCAGCAAATTCTTCATGCCTGGTACACGAGGATCATAAAGCCTAAGGAGAATAAGAGTGTAATTCAGTAACAAATACGAATTCTAGCAGAACATATCGACAATGATTGATTGATCAGTATGACAAAACCATGCTTCTGGTAAGCAAAACATTAAATTCAGTATAATCTGCAGATAATACTTAAGTTTGTCTTGAAGAGAGAAGATATCAAATTGTATATAGGGCCTTTTTGGTTTGCTACAAGTGCGAGGAATAGGTGTCAGTGGAAAATGGGAAGAAAAAGGCGAAGAAAATGTAGGAAATTGGGACTTGTGCAACTAAGTTTTCCGGTGTTTGGTTGTAACGCGGAAGTATAAGTAGAAAAGTATATTGTGTTTTTCAGTGTTTGGTTAGTAATGTAGAAGTGAAATGGAAAAGTTGATCGCAAAATAATATTAAAATAAATATTAATTATGAATTTTTTTTGGACTGTAATTACGCTGCAAGTGGAATTTACATGACCATAAAATTAACTGTTCTGAGCTACAACTTATTACAAGTGAGATTTACATGACCACAAAAATAATTATAGCATCTTGCAAGTGGAAAAATTGTAGTGTAAAAAGGAGGTGTAAAAGGGAAAAAGAAAAAGGAAAAGAGGTTTTCCCATTTCTCTTTTCGGGTTCCAAACAAACACCGGAAGTGGAAAATGAGTTTTCCCACTTCCGCTTTTCCCCACTTCCGCCCCAAACCAAACACGCCCAGCAAGACGAAAGCAGTTAATTCCACATTAATGAGATAATCAAGAAATTTTTGAGATATTCTCATGACGATGATAGGAATTGGAGTTTACAGCCATCAGAAGTTAGAAAGACATGAATGTGCTAGCATACCTGGAAAGACATTGCCATGACCCATTTGCTGCTAAAACAAAAGGGGCTTCAGATAACGCAGTTCTTATTGCAGGATCTTGTTCCATTAAAAGTTTTATATCATGTAGGATTGCAGAAAGAATGCTTGGCTGTGAAAGGAATCTTGACATATGACTCAGTACATGTTCCCTGTAAAATTCAGCTCTGGAAGCTTCTTTAATGCCTATATAGCAGCTTAGAATGTTCCTTTCCCTATCTGACTCTGTCCTTATAAAATTATCATCCAGAAGATCCTCATGTATACCATCCGGTTTAAGCCATTTTGAGGGGTTAGTCAAACATGTGAGCTCTCTACTTTTGTAAGATTCAAATATAGGAAGATGCTTGATTGTGTCAATATGCTCAGAATTTATCTGGTCTGCAGAGAACCATTTAGCTTGCAAAATGAAACTCCGAAGTTCATGCATTTCTCCTCTTGAGGCATTCAAGAATAACCCCTTAATATCAAGTATATTACAACAAATTGCTTGCATAGCATTCAGAATACCACCTGCTGTCGCATCCTGAACGAAATTCTTTAACTGAGGGTGATCGAGTGGTAGATCAGACCGCAAAAAAACACAACCTAGTTTCTGCAGTAAAGAAGACATGTTTTCGCTCCATCCTTCATCTCTAATTACATTTGATGTTTCAGTAAGTTGGAAGAGGTAGCTACTCCCAACAGGCAGTATAGGCCATTTGGAAAATATTTTAAGGTCAATGCAGGAAGACTTCAAATAACTCCACAGCATCCCCATCCATTCCAGAGTTGGTTGGCCTTGTTGGCCCGGAGCCCAAGACACCTGCTTAGCATGCTGCCATTCAGCTGGCAGAATCCTAGGGAAAAGTTCTACAAGAGAATAGCATGTAAATTCATACAGATTTGTCAACCCAGAGTGAGCAATATCTTGCAACTTTTCAAAAACTCCACTTGGAATTAAACAGTCTACAAGAAGGTGTGGTATCGAGTATTTGAGAAGATCATATTCTATTGGTGATGAAATGAAGATTCTTTCACTCTCTCCACGCCTGCTGAACATAGTGAACGAACCAGTTGCCAGAGGAACCAAGGGTAATCCCAGCAAATTATCAGAGAAAGAAGATCCATTCATGTCACTCAAGCAATAGTCTAATGTAATTAGCATTGCTTCCTTGTCCTTCAAACCACGCTTGCGACGAATCAACAAGGTCCTCAGCAAAGAGGGATTCAGAAAATGCAAAGATGGGCATGCCTCCATAAATCTATCAACGATTGGCTTGGAGACAATGACTATGGGTAAACCAGCATCCGTTAATGCTTCAGAAAGTTCAACTGCCTTCAGAAATGTAAAATCAGGAAATATAGCTTGTCTTGTTGAGATCCACTGTCCCCCTCTGGCTTTTGTGTACAAAACAGGGACTCCAAGATCAGCAAGCGATAGATAGAGCTTACGCACCATTGATGTCCATGGTTCAAGCCCCGTAGCAGTGGGCCAAAACGAAAAGAACAGATCAGATGGACCAATCTCTTCTGCAATACAAGCAAGCAAGCGACCATAAGCAGGAGCAATAACATCTTCAAGAAGGCAGATATTCCACTCAGAACGTATCCTTCCACCTCCTGCCATGTCATTGCCAAACCAGATATCCCGCCTATTTGAAGATAATTCAAAATACGCATTAACATGCACTGGAAGGGAAGTAATAACTGGTAGAGGCAGGAAGCAAAAAGCTCGGCCATCAACTTTTTTCCGGTCTTGCATTGAACCTTCACAAGGTTGAAAAGACACATCACCATTTAATTCTCCTTCAGAATTCATGGAATTACCCACATCACTAACATTAATAGAGTGAAGGTATGCAGCAACAGATGCCCAAGGAATAAAATTGTGTGATCTGGTACCCAAGCTAACAGACTTGCTTTTAGCACTTCCTCCACCTATACATTCGCTAATCATCCAATGATGTGAAATACAGCTAGAAGGACTTTGCTCCGTAACTGCAACTTTCTGACAATACCAAGGCAGATCTCTATCCATGGTCTTACCCAATTTATTCAAAAATTGATCTTTATCCATCCCATTTTGCTGGCTTCCATTAATAAAATTAAGCATAGAATGAAGGGGGTGTGGTTCCTTTCCAGCCCCACTAACATCCTGCTTAGAAACATGATGAATGAGCTGCATCTCATGGCCAGGTCCATCCTTCACAAAAACACTGATCTTTTTGACATTACGAAGAAAAAGAAGAGTCTCAGACACAACTTCAGAAAATGAAGAGAAAAGCAACTCAACATCTTCAGGGGCATATTTTTCTCTCTTTATTTGACTTCTAGAAGCAGTTATCTCACTCCTGAGAGGAAAGCGAAAAAGGGTACCTGGAAATGAATGTTGTAAATCACAGCCAAAGTGTAAAAATGGGGAAAATTGATCAGGAAACTGGTCTAAGATCCTTCGTCCAACAAATTTTATCCTCAGGCCTGGGTGAGTTGGAGATATTCCAGGCAGATAACATGCATGAGGGTCAAAAAGGACAATGTTATCCCCAGAAACAAAGCCAGGGATATCGGTAAAGTGATAAACACAATTGAAACCAAGCCCAAACCTCCCTATTGCAAAAGGTTTTTCAAGTTTACTATCTTGACCAATACGTGAAATAGCATAGAGATCTTGTGGACTAAAAACAGAGTTGTTGAAACAATACAGTGCAGGACCCTGCCATTCAGCCATCTCTGGAGAAAGAATAGACGAAGTCCCATACTGAGTTTTATCCAAGAGGAAAACCACCTCAGAAGCCCGTGCATCCTCTGCATTTTGTACTAGTTCAAAGAGAATCCCAGGCCCATCCGCATACATTTCGACTATATGTTTAAGTCTTGTTGTCAAGGCCTCATGCTGTCCAAATGCTTCAGCAACTCCAGATAAACTCAAGTTCATTGAGTCAGAACTCTCAGCCAGCAATAGCCGACGAAGAGATCGGACACCAAGCTTTTCTGCAACATCATTTGAAATGTTACCATGGACAAATTTGTGGACATTTCTCTTTGAATCCAGAGAAACATTAGATGTGTTTCCAAATGCATTCTCTCCCAAATCAAGCAGCCATGGAGCATCATTAAAAACAAGATCAGTTGCTAGAAACAGTTTAGAAGATGTATCGGGCAAATAGATTTGAACCATCAAATCCAGAAACTGGACTTCAGCTAGGTGCTGCACTACCAAAATGGCTGCCCTAAGTTCTGGGCCGTCAAGTGGAGTGCAACCCTTTCTATTAGCCATTCGACAAAGAATGTTGGCGTAATCCACAGGCTTCAAACATTCCTGCACGCCAAGATCCAAGAACAATTCCCTAAATACTGCAAGATCAACTGGAATAACACGAATGTAAGGAGCTAGATGGAGATGGCCAGTAAGAACCACTTCAGTCACAGTTGCAAACCCATCTCCCACCCAAATCCACCGACACCCTTCTAGAACAGCCTTGACAATTTCCATTTCGTCTGAACCAATCAAATTCGTCAGCAGAGAGTATATTTTTGGCATTGCTAATGCTAACTCTTGCCGGAGCATCTGATCTGTTACAATCTCATTGTTTTTTCCCAGCTCAAGTAGTTGAGCAGCAATTACACTTCCACCAGGAGGAGAAGACCAACCAAGCCCAAATGACAAGGCTGATGATGAGCATTCACCATCAAGTATACGTGTGCTTGCAGAAACAAGCCACATATCCGACTGTAACCTAACCACCTTAGGGGGAGCAACCATTGATGAAACTGAAGGCCATGGCAAAGCTGAATGAGGTGCAGTTGTCAGTACTGGACACCAGCAAATCATTCTCAAATCAGTCCAGAATTTTTCAATATCAACTTCCCATGGCACATCACGAGGCTTAATTGCTGTAGTAACTTTTGAAAACAAGGTACTGACTTTTTTTCGACTGTCAAATGATGAGTTATACAGCCATTTGGTTGCATTAACTTCAAGGTAAGAAAGAAGCACCTTACCCCGCAAATTAGCCTTCACCTGATCCTTATGCATTAATAATTCAACCCGGCGGGCACTCTGTATGATTGTGTCAGCAGATACTGATGTCCTTAGCCCCAGACACAGCAGCATATCCAGAATACCAGGTTCTTGAAATAAGCCACAAGGGAAACTATCTGACTCTTCCAGAAGAGCATAAAGTTCTTCCACACGAGGATCATAAAGAGATGGAGGACTATTTAAGCTGCCAGTGATGGTCGGAACAAATTCTAAGGTCCTCAAAGATTCTTTGAATGATGAATCATCCATGCAAAGTTGAGGTAGTTCTTTCAGGATGGATAGCAATATTGCATCACGCATTTCTGGTTGAAAATCACCTAATCTGTTAAAAACATTGCGCTTGTAGAATTTTGCCTTCCGCATACGCTCAATTCCATAATATCTCACTAAAATCTCTTCTTCACTGGGAGATGCACAGAGAATAAACTCACAGCCTAGAAAGTATTCAAGTATGTCTGGCGGTGGTAAGTACTTATCAGGGCTTCCCAAATTAGAAAAATAAGGATTACGAGCATCTCCTCCACCATAGAGTCTGAAAATAGGTAGCTTTCTGCAATTTTTTATGTGAAGTTCAGAGAGAAAGCTTCCATAATACCACTTTGGATCAAGAAAAAAATTGTAGAGCTCAGTTTTCTCGTCAGCAGAAAATCTTGGAAAAACAACTGCAATTGATTATCATCTGAAGGAATGGACTCGAAAATTGAGTTCAGAACACCAGCAGCATCACAGTCATAAACATAATCAGATAGATCTTGATGTCTAACTCCAAAGTTTGGATTTAGTATCTTACAGCCAATTTTTGCAAGAAGATCCTTCATGGTACTAGATAAGTTTTCTGCGTTAAGCAGCTTTGAGAATTTTGAAGCTCTGTAAAGGAGCCCTGAAGTAGATGGCAATATAGGCCACTCACTGAATATTGATAAATCATAAGAGTGATCTTGAAGATATTGCCAGAAAAGCACAAACCAAGCTGACATGGGAAAGGTAGTACCCAACTCTGGATTCCATGAAACCCAGTTTCTATACTTCCATTCTGCTGGGAAAAACCGGGGAAATAGCTGGAGGAAACTTTGACCATCTAAGAATGCAAGGTTAGCCTTAGAACCACGGGCAATTTGAGAAAGTCTGCTAAATAAGTCAAGAGGAATGTTGTGGTCGATTACTTTATCAGAAACTACACTGAGAAGTTTATATTCTAGCTCATCACATATAAAGTAGCATATCCCTTGTGAGGATTCAGAAAAAACACCAAATTTACCATTTGCTAAAGGAAGCAAAGGAAGGCCTTTTGCATGTTTAGCAACATCAGCATCATTCAAATCGTGAAGACAATATTCTAATAAAACAAACTTGTCAGAACTGCTTACAGCATCCAAAGTTCTGCATCTTTTGAGGAAATGTCGTACCGTTTCAGGACTAACCATCCTCTGTGAAAAATTGGTATAATACTTGGAAAACATGCCAACAAGGGCATTAGGCAAATGAACAATAGGCATATCCAACAAAACAAGAGCTTCACTAAGGTCGGTACTTTTAGAAAATTCTGTGTCGTGAACATATGCTTCTGCTGGTGATATCCACTCCCCACCTCCAGAATTGGTATGTAATACTGGACTTAAATAGATTATTTTGAAGATATGTTCCACTAATATGTCCCAAGGTTCCTCAAATGAACCACTTGGCCATAAAGAATAGTACAGGTTGGTGGGACCCAGGAGCTTACGAACAGCAAGCAGTAGCTCGTTAAAGGCTGGGGCCACTGCACCCTCCAATAAAAGCCGATTCCAGTCAGAACGAAGTTTCCCACCCCTATCCATGTCAGCTCCAAACCATATGCTGCGCCGGTTTGACGCAACTTCAAAATAACCATTCACTTGCACAGCTAGTCCTGTCCTCACTGGCAGGGGAAGAAAACAGAATGCCAGGCCTTGCTTTAGAAGAGTATCCTGGAAAATTAAACACTAGTGAGAACAATAGAGAAATTTGATGAAAAATTGGAAGTTGCAAATTGAAAGAACATACATATTTAAGCTAAGAACAGGTGTTATAATATCCAAGAAATACATCATCGTAAAATTACTAAAACACTTCATCTCTAGGGTTCTGGGTGTGCCAAAATAAATGGATGTTCAACACTTACAAATCATGAGCGTCTAATGGGTTGAGCCCATTACACTGGAAGCAGAGAAGCCCACTGGATAACTTAAAATATAATTCATATACAAATAACAACAAAAATGTAAGGTTTATTTGTATTGGATATACCAGCAGGCGGCAAAAGGAGAGTGCTGACTGCAGGGAGCAGACCAGCAGTCTGTAACTAAGAAATAGTAAAAGAGCTCTACCAGTAGAAAAGAGCGCAAGTCATCACATTCTGTTCTTTTCAAGGTTCTACAAGTATATCCTTGATTACCCTAAATATGGAAAATGTAGAATAATAACTTTTACATATTGGAGGCCATGCAATCAGCTTAATAAATGAGAATGACATATGTTTAAAGAAAATTACAGGCTTACCATGTATGTGAAGCAAACGTACCATAAACAAAGAAAAGTTAAATATTCCAGCAGCAAAGTTAGCTGTAGTAGATATGACGATAGACAACCATCATATAGAGAAGTTCTATTTTATCAGTGATTCAGTGGCAAGGTTAAATGCAGTAGGTATGATGATAGACAACCATCATATAGTAGTCTAAGTTTTCTAAATAAATCTATGGAGGAAAAAACCATTACCTCAGACGAACTATCAGATATATGTGCTGCAACAGATGCCCAAGGTAATAGGTGAAGATCATATTCTTTGGCAGCCATGGTTGCAAAAGTACCAATTTTGCTGGATGCTGATGCCATTCCTTGTACTATGAAAAACTTGTCCAATCTCTTCTCTGAAATTGTAGCTAAGGTAGCTTCACTCAGAAAATCCAATGAAAATGAATCCATCTGCGAATTTGAAGATTCAACTGCGGTAGAAAATCTCACTAGTGCCTGCCGATGCCAAGCTGTATTTTCATTAGCCGAGGTCACAGAGCAGGAGTAAATTTTTTGTGGCTCCTTCACACCAGCTTCCCATGTGTACATTTCAACTGAGGTGATGCTTTTAAGAAAAAGCAAGCTGAAAACAGCTTCTTTGTAGAGTTGAGAAAACATATAAGAAATATCATCCTCTGAGTATGCTTGCCTTGAGAGCTTACTAACAGCTGCTTGATCTGCACTCCTCAAAGGGAAACGAAATAAAGTTCCATGGAAAGGCTTTGTCATGTCACATCCAAAAGCACAATATGGCACAAATTGATCTTTATAAAGCGATATGGCTGAAGAACTAACATAATCAAGACGTTTTCCAGGATTTGCAGCTGAAACATTTGGAAGATATGCCCCCTGAGGGTCAAATAGGACGACATATTTATGGCTAACGAACGATGGAAGGTCCGTCAAATGGTAAACCGAGTTAAAGCCCACCCTAGAAAAGAAAACATTATGGCATGGTCATTAAGGCTATAAGGGAATATGACTCAGATGCCTGTTAAGACATGTTTAGTTCAAATAATAAATTGACAGTAAAAGATCTCTTGGAATCTATAAGCCAAACGAGTGTTGGTTTATTCCCATAAATAGAACTGAATATGTTTTATAGATGAAAAGTCGGTTAGAACTATGGTTTCAAATATCGGCCAATTCCGATATATATTAGCGACATCGTATCAAATTTTGAGGTACCCGATACAATATTAACCCTATAATATTATATTCGGCCAACATCGGGACCGATATTGCCGTATGACCAGTATTTTTTATATTGACATCCGATATTGATATTTACACTGAAAACTATTGGCTGAAGCCGATACCGATTCCGAGATTTTAAACCATGGTTAGAACTAATATCATCTCTTTATTTCTTGACCAGATAAAAATAAGGAAAAAGAAACCACAAAAACAAACGAAACATAGAGAACAAAAAGTGGAAAAAAAAGGAACAGCTAAACTACAGGGAAGGAAAGGATTAATGAGCACCCACTAGCTAACTCTAAGTCTCTAACCACAAATAAAGGACAGTTAGAATTTCGAAACATTTATTTCTCCGAAGGTCCAAAACAATGGGCCGTTTCTAACACACACATATATGATATAAACATGTGTGTATACAGTAAACCAACTGCTGTAGGAAATACCAAAGGTTACAGCACACAGCATCCTAGATTAAATCGCAGTGGATGCTTCAACAACCCAGTATCCCAACAAAGCGATCAAGGCTAATTCAAAATGATGAGAAGAATTATGCAAGGATCAATGACATGCAACTAACTTAGAGATGAATTAATGTTCAAACTAATTACTTGAACATTTCTCATTGGATGAGAATGCTCAAGTGCATCACTGTTAGAAAGGACTTTCACGGGTTTTTTTTAAAACAATTTAATATTTGGTAATTGATTCAGGAAAGGACTTTCGGAAAAACATAAGCAAACAAGCTGCATTTTGGAGAAGTCAAAAAAATTAGTTTTCTTCTAGCCGCAGAAGTAGAAGCTACCCCACAATGATCTCCTATCCTTTTCTCTAGCATGATCTCTCATGCAATCTAGCCTCTAATTGAATTTTTTATTATTCTCCCTATTTTTCCTATAAATCTTATTTAAACTTTCTCTCTCTTAAATTAACACTTTTCCAAAAAAATCATTTTTATTGATAAGCACTTAAAATTTTAAATTTTCCAAATATCATAAATCTTGTAAAAGATCTTTTCCAAAAAGCACTTTTAGATAAGTCCTTTTCTAAAACAGCTTATCCACAAGCGCAAGCAATGCCAAGCACACCCTAAATGTCAGCATCTACTCAATGAATGGATGTATGTGTGGCACATTCGGAATGGGTTCCATTAAGGGGGTGGGCTCGGTTTTACCTCTTTCTAGTCTGACAAATTTTAGAAAAGAAAAAAAACAGTGGGAAGGTCGGCGCTAATACCCACCCAACAAGTTTCAGGCCGGTTGCCAAGCTTCTCTATTTTTGGGTTGGTCAAGTGGGTTTCAGCTTCAACCCAACCCGTCTACACCCACTACCACTAAGGTTAGGTGAATTCGCTATAAAAGATGGTGTTTAGTCCACATTTCTCTTTCCAGTACATACAACCTAAACATGATTTTTAACAATAGATTGACACATTGGCCATATTATTATGCCACGAGAAAACATAGTGGATGTCAGGTAGACCTGTCAACGGGTCGGGTTCGGGTCGGGTCCGGGTGGTACCAGACCCGGACCCGATTACTATAGGATGTACCATACCCGACCCGTTTACCCGCGGGTATAGAACCTAGGTTCCCATACCCGGACCCGTGGGTTCGCGGGTCTGCACCCGTTTACCCGGACCCGTGGGTTATGGTGTTTCCTATCTGTAAGTTATGAGAAGTCATGGCTATCACACAAAAATGTTTGACAAGTGGCATTTGGAGAAGACAATGCATACCCTAGTTATTCTTCCCCATTACTAATCCAGTTGGCAAACATTAATTAGCTGACATGAGCTATATATGGTGTTTCCTATCTATATAGTGTTCCCATTTACTAATCGGGTAAACGGGCAAACGGGTATGGTCCATGTAAAATCATACCCGACCCATTTACTAATCGGGTAAACGAGCAAACGGGTATTCGGTTCGGGTCCAGAACTGAGTTTCCCATACCCCTCTAAACGGGTCGGGTCCGGGTCCGGACCCGACCCGTTGACAGGCCTAATGTCAGGGAAGTGATCCAGGCTATGAGGCTCAAGAAGTTAAAGAGGAAGAGGGAAGCACCCAAGGATGGTAGTAAGTTGGTATGCCCATGTAAAAAGAGGAAGGCAGGAAATGGATTGTGACTAATTCCAATTTTACTATTAAGAAGGAGAAGGCTAAGACAAAGGATCAAATGTAGAAGAAACCCACAGTGGAATGGGAGGGACAAGATGGCATTTTTATGGAAAGGAACCGTTTCAAGCAGGAATGTGCGAGGGGGCTGTTTTGTTATGAATGCAAGGACCCTCAACACAGGGTGGCTGAAATGGCTGCAAGAAAGCGGCAAGGATGAAGGAATCCTCTACTGTCCAAGTTGTTGTTGTGCAGCAGACAACCCTCCTTGCTCCCATTTGAAAGGTCACTCACTTCTAACCAACCAGAGCCCTGGTCAAAGTTGCCACCAAATATACTTTTAAAAATGGAGAATGGAAGATCAAAGAAAACAAAATATATATATAGGATACTTAGGGTGGTATTCAGTGAATTTTCAAGGGTGAAAATTGCTAAGGGTTTTAATAAGAATTGCTGTGAATTTAAAGCATGGAAGTGACATTTAATAAAGTTTGATAATTGTTAAAAACGGAGTTCCCTCACAGTTCTCTATCCATAATATTTTGCACTTCAATATTCTCGACTGCTTGTTGGGAAAGTTTAAGGGTGGTGCAATGGTTAGGGAAGAAACAAAACTCATTAGCTACCCGGCTGAGACGTGAACCATATCTTGCCTCCCTCATTGTTGGGGGACCTCGGGCTTTAATGATCTAGTTTGCAACTTTGCTCGGTGTTTGAGGTAGACTCGAGGGCAAGGGTGCAATAAGCGAGAGTGAAACTAAGGATCAAGTCCATTAGGGATAATCCAACACGCGGTGGAAACAGAGGTTGTCAGCAAGATTTCACCACTGGATCTTCTCGAGCGAAAGCAAGAGGGTGAGCACACTGTGATTTGTACAGCGAAAAAAGATCCAAACCAAACGATAAGCAAGAAGTTATTCTAGGAACAGTTAGTTTCTCTCAAGGAAGGTGGCGGTAGCTTGGAATCTAACCGATATTGTGCAAGAACTGAATGGCCAATATTGATTCGTATGCTAGAAGAATAGACCAGATCAAACTGGGACTACTAGGTGAGTCAAGGCGACTTGGTTTAGCACTTGGGTCCAAGGTGGAGCCTTGAAACAATGTTGTCATAAACAGGGAATCGGGGGCGCAAGCAAATAACACAGTTAAATGGAGGTATTCTCCTTCAATAATAGTACCATGTTAACCTTGTTAGTGGAGATAGCAATTGAAAGGGTTGAGCTAGTGGCGTGATAGTTAATTACCCACCAGTTAGCGCATTTAATTTTGGTGGAAAGGTCAGGGTATGAGGAGGGAATGTGGCACATGTCTCATGAGGAACTCAAAAGGACTCCGCCGAGGCAGGTCACCTGGATGAGGCCTCTGGCAGTAGAGATCATGACATGGATAAGGCCAAATTCAAGTAAATTTTGCTTCAAGACTTGCAAGCTTTTTCTCAGAAAGAAGTTATTTCAAAGTCGGCATAAGGAGTGCAAAAACTAATGAGACCCAATTCAACTTCAGTAGGGCAATAATTTACCATAGACCAAGATGGTGCAGACTAAGGCAGTTCACGATATTTAGAGGGTGGATTAGGGACTGAGTTCGAGGGTCGCACATAGGGAAAGGCGAGGAGGTCCTACGAGATGTGCAGTGCATCCCTTAGAGCAAATATAGTGAATTTGAGAAGAAATAGCCTCCTGGATGAGAAGGATGCATTAGATGTCTAATGCCAATGAAATGGGAGCAAAGGCAATAACAAGAACATCAGTCAAATGAGGATGAAAAAGGGGGTTAACCATGAGTCATCCACTGTTATGCCTTGTACATAAACTGAAAAGGAGGCCTTTTTGGTGATTCTTGAAAAATCATATGAGGAAAAAGTTAAAAGGGAAAATTGGGGCCAAGAAGGAGTGACAGGAAGATGAAGCTTTGGAAGGGAAACAAAAGGTGGATGATATGATCTAACGGGCAAAAAAAAAATGAGCTCGAGGAAAGGTACGGGTCTTTTCCTAATTCAATTCTCAATATCAAGCCCATGATATTCTTTGGACATTGCAAATGCTTGTGGTGTTTAAGTAGGTTCTAATTCTTCTAACATAAGCATGGGTCTTAAGTGGGCAATTTTCTAAAACAATCTAAAATAAGAGTATTAGGTGAAAGGAATTGCACATCCCAACAAAAGGAGGGGAAGAATATTATTAATGATGATTAAGTTATTTTAGAGTATTAGGGGACTGGGAAAACCAATAAACTGGAGGATGCTTAGGAGGTAATAATTAAAACTCAAGCAGGCATAGTGTGCTTGACAAAGTCTAAACCCAATTATCCTATAAGTGTTGGATTAATTGTGTGGATGGTAACAGAGTTGGGGAGTAGTTTGTGAACAAAGCCCAAAGGACATCTTGGGCATTCTTTTAGGAGTTAACACGGTCATCTTTCATATAGACGATGTGTGAGAAGGCATTTCCATTGTTAATAGTCCTAAAAAGGTTAGTCGACAAATGGACTTAGACGGGGTTTTGGGGGGTTTATGGATTGTATTGAAATTTGAAGGGAGAACCAGCCCGATTTTGGAGAGATATTAAGCATATCACATAGCGTTAGAGCTACCTCTAGATCATTCGGTGTTTCAACTTTCTATGCTTCAAGCACAAGCAAAAGGGAGAAGGAAATGGTAGAGGGAGGAGAGAGTTTAATGCCCTCATGAACACGGCCTTCCTCTATAAAATTGTCATATTATTATCGCATGAGATCCATAATCTAGAAGGGGAGGGGGTCGTATCCTAAATAATTGTTGATCATGTTAATTGTTTCTTTGCTAAGTTTCTTGGTTCAACGAGTAAGGTTAGGTGGCTCTCTAATGCAACCCCACATACCACTTTGCACTTGTTGGATGTAAGAAACTTGGAGGTTGAGTCCACTAAGGCTGAAACTAAGCAAGATGTGTGGAATCTGGGTGCGGACTGCGGAAAAAGCCCCAACACTTGATGGCTATCTCATCTTCTATAAAAAAAAAAGTAATCGATGTGGTCAAATAGGGTCAATTCTTTGTCGGTGCTTAAGAGTCTTCACCAACATTCTCTTTAAAAATTCACACGAGACATGTGTCCGACATGCGTGTGGGACACGTTTTGAACACGATATGACTCTATAATAGGAGTGTTCGTGCTACAATGGTGGGATACAAATAGAGAAAGTCGGTATATCGGCAACTTAATAATGGTGGCACTTTCTATGACCCGGTTCAAACAATCTAGGCAGTCAAGACATCCTACAATATTAGAGCTTTCATTTACCTTGCCCTCAAACAGGCTATTTTGACCAAGGGATAATCTAATTAAGAGGGAATGGCAAGGAGTGAACATTTGTTGTGAATGCGGTTGAATACATCAATCAACTCATCCTCCATTGTGCTTTTAATAGGGATGTTTGGTCATCGATTCTGAGACTTTAGTTTGCATGGCTTTCCTGAGTTAGTCCAATCTCTTTGGACTGATTGGAGGAAGGACAAGGTGCGAAATCAAGTTCGGACAATATGGGGCATAGGGTTTGCTGCAACTATTTAGGGCTTGTGGAGGGAACAGAACAATTTTATTTTTAATAAAAAGACAAATACCGCACAACAAGTTCTACAGCAACTTCGGTCTAACATCTTACTTTGGATGAATCTTCTTTTGAGAAAGGCGAGAACAAGGACAAAAAACTGATGGTGAACTGATGTAGGAGGAAAACAAAGGCAGCCGGCCAATTTTGAGGTTCAGCTGTCGACAGCCGAACCTAGCTGTCAACAACTATTTTCAACTATCGACATACTACAGTCGACAGGTCTTTACAGAGAGTCAAGAGTTTACAGTGTTGTCGCTGTCGACAGTCCTATTGAGTATCTGCCGGATTCTGAGTTTAATAAAGATTTTGTTTTTGAGTTTAATTTGGACTCTAATTCATTTTGTGTTTCCTTATTTTGAATTTAGATTACCTAGATAGATTAGAACTCTTTGTTTTCTTTTAAAAATAGGTTACAGTTTTCTAATAGAAGTAGTACTCTTTTGTAAGCCTATAAATAGGCTCTTGTATTCTTTATTTTGTAGTCAATCTATCATCCAACTTTTATAAATAAACTTTTAAGTTTTTTTCTTCATATTGCTCGTGGATTCGAGTTGTTCCTTTTGGCTCGTGGATTCGGGTCGTTCTTACTCATGAATTCGAGTAGTTACCCCTACCCGAAGATCTCTTCAGGGTTCGTCAGCACTAGAACGAGATCTAGCCCGCGTCGATCGCCTTCTTCGCTTCCCAGTCTGCGTCAAGTGATATCAAAACTACGGCTACTTTCTGACGATGGCAGGAGATGACGATGAATTGCAAGGCCTTTCCACAAGGATGAGTACTGCTAGAAGGAGAGGCAACACCATTAAAGGGATGTCTCTCAGGATTGATGTCGAAGTCTAGTCGATGGTACGTACTAAAGCGGACATGATCATCAATCGTATCAACCACAACTTCATCGACCACCACCACATCGTCCACCATCAAAGTATCGTCTACAACATTCTCAAATTATTGCATTTTCTACGAGGAGAAATCACTCATCTATTAGTACAACGATTATGAAGAAGATAGGATAGCCTATGAAAGGCGTAGGGTATTCGCTAATTCTAACCCTCATAGGAGACGCGGGTTTCATAACCCTAACAGGAGAAACATGATTCCTAATTCTATTTGAGACCAAGGAGGAGGATATTCAAATCTTGATGAGTTTTCTAATTCTATTCCTTCTTTTGATTGGAGTCGTGATGTTGAGTCAACCTTACTTTGGATCGAGAAAGTTGATAATTTGTTTGACACAGAGTAGATTCTCATGAAAGATCATGTCGAAATTGTGGTTCATAAACTTAAAGGAAGGACTGCGGCATGGTGGGATCGATTTCCAAACATGCGTATGTACCAAGGCAAGCCACCTATAAGAACGTGGAGGCAGATGAAAAGACCCTTACAAGCCCGTAGCTTTCTTTGAAGGAAGATAAGATGGAGAATCGACCCTAACCGTTCATGAGATTTTATCGGACAAACGAGAGTGGGAAGCCACATCAGCAACTACCAATTGAAAAGCAGTCAACCAAGAGAGATTCATCAAACCTTCAAATGGCTATCAGTCAAGCACAATCTCTCGATGAAATCATGAAGTCTATGACACATATTCCTAGTTCAAAGAAAGAGAAGCAACAACTCGTGCATGTATGCAATCAAGGCGAATTCTTCAAGGAGCCAAAGGAAATAAAGTAAGGCGTTGCTTTAGAAGAAAGTTTTATAACCGATGAAATTTCTGAGGTCGACAAATTACAGGAGTACAAAGGAGTTAGGATCAACAAGCTTGAAGTATTGCCATGCATGGAAGATAGTCATCATCATGGTATGATTATTCTTCATGATTTTGAAGATTCTTTTCTACGGAAGAAGAGTGCCAAGGATGACAGTTTTAAATTCTTCGAGTTCATATCACCTACTATCAGCACGTGGATGTAACTTGTTCTGCAAGGTATGCCAAAACTCATCTCCACTCGTAATTCAGAAGATCTTCTTCATAAAAGCGAATCAATGAATTATGGGAGCATGGTGTATGTGTATGATTGGATGATGAAAGAACACCAACCAATTGGCATTGATTATCAACCGATCCGAGATAATGATTACATTGAAGATTTGATGACGCAACACTACATAGAGTTTAATGAGGATCGTCGAGGCGAATCAATCTTTTGGGATCACACTTTCCCCTGAGAAGAGTTTGCATATAACAGTATGGCTCACGGTTTAACAAAATTTTCTCTTACGCTAAAGGGAGGAGATTTTGTGAAGAAATCTAATAAGAAGTACAAGGCATCAGCGGATAAGAAGAGACGAGAGAAATTTTTTGAAAAGGAAGATATGAAGATAGTGTGAAGATAGTGTATTTAGGGAGAGAATCTCAACTGAAAGAGTCCCTATCATGCAGCTATATCCAAATTGAAACTCGATGACGAGTTCTTTTAAAGAGAAAGGGACTGATGTAGGAGGAAAATCAAGACAGCCGGCCAATTTTGAGCTTCAACTATCGACAGCTATTTTCAATTGTCGACATATTGTAGTCAACAGGCCTTCACAGAGAGTCAGGAGTTTACAGTGTTGTCGACAGCATCATTCAGTTGTCGATGGTCCTATTGAGTATCTGGCGGATTCTGAGTTTAATTAGGATTTTGTTTTTAGTTTAATTTGTATTCTAATTGATTTTGTATTTTTCTTATTTTGAATTTAGATTACCTAGATAGATTAGGAATCTTTGTTTTCTTTTAAAAACTAAGTTATAGTTTCCTAGTAGTAATACTCATTTGTAAGCTTATAAATAGGCCCTTGTATTCTTTATTTTGTTGATCAATCTATCATCAACTTTTATAAAAAAAAACTTTTGAGTTTTTTTCCTCGCATTGCTCGTGGATTCGAGTTGTTCCTTTTAGCTCGTGGATTCGGGTCGTTCTTGCTTATGGGTTCAAGTAGTTATCCCTGCCTGGAGATCTCTTCAGGATTCATCAGCGCGAGAACGAGATCTAGCCCGCATCGCTCGTCTTCCTCGCTTTTCTGTCTACGTCAGGAACCTCAAAGATTTGTGGGGTGTGGACTCAAATGACTCAGCTACAAATGGCAAGGGAGGCACTGAGAGGAACTGATCCCCTCATCAAGTAGGATGGTGGCAATTACCTTTGTTGACTTACACAGATTATGACTATAGGTATCCGTGATCATTTATTTTATACTTTGGTGGCCCCTTGTTTTCTCTCTTTTATCTTCGTTTACATTCACTTACCTATTATAGGACCCCTTTATGTTTCATTATCTACTTATTAATAAAATGTAGGGGGTTAAAAATTAGGTTGATAGAAAATTGTTAAATTTTTCAAGCAACTACTTAATAAAGAGTTGCATTCCACAATCAACCCCACTTTAATGGTCGATAACTCAGTAGTTGTACCGAGGAAAGTTTTGCTAATTCCTAACAACTCACATTGCCACCATGCATAACTTGAACTGCAACAAGCCACTAAAAAGCATTTACATTGGCAATTCCAATGCTTTTTCAACTAATTCACTACAGTGCCATAAGACTAACCAAAAACCACGCATATAAAAGCTTGAGAGCCTCACCCGAATCGACCAGTTTTCAAGCATGCCCCTGCTTCTTGCTGTCCCCAATCCTCGAAATACTAACAAAGTCGTCCTCAGTGAACACGGCGTCATTGTAAGCAAGAAGCGCTGGCCCCTGCCACTGCGCGAGCCCGGCCGACAGCAGCGACTCCGTCCCGTGAGACCGGCGGTCGAGGCAGAGGCAGACCTTGGTGGCCCCGGCGTCGTCGGCGTTCTGGAGGAGCTCCTTCAGCACCGTCGTCCCCTCGGGGTAATTCACCAGGACCTCGCGGATTCTCCTTGTGAGATCGACCCGCTGGCCGAAATCCTCGAGGACGAAGGGGTCGGCGGGGGCTGAGGGATCCATTTGCGGCGAATGAGGGGAGATTTAGGGTTGAAGATGATATGTCGCTGATGAGAGAGAGAAACCCTAGGAATTCGGTCGGCGATGGAGAGAGAGGAAAGGGGATTTCTCTCCTCTTCTCTCTGTCTTCCAGACTTTTTGTTGAACATTTCGTGTTTGACGGAGGGCTTTTCGTTGGTAGCGGACGAGAAGATGTCGTCAATGCTGTCTGTGGATAAGGGTTTCGGGTTCGGATTCGGGTCATGATGGTGAGGGAAACTCTTCATTGAATCTCTTTATTTTCTTTCTTTTCTTTTCTCTTCTTTTTCTTTTTTTTTTTTTTTTTTTTTCTCCTTTTTCCCCCCTTCTTTATTAACAAACGGCCTTAATGTAATTTTGAGGCTGAGTCTTCTCGCAACTCAATTCTGCACACGTACAACTGAACCAACGTCCCTTTCCATGCGAGAGAAAAATGATTTACTAGGTAATGTCGTATATTTGCGTAGTTTATTTTTGGTTGTGTTGAACTTGGCTTGAAGTGATGATGAGATGGGTTGACATACGATCCAAAATCCAGTCGATTTCAAACTTGCAGTCGAGAATTCAAGTTTTAAGAGACGATGAGCATGGCCCAAATTCAAACTCTTTGAGGCCTAAATTGGACGAGATTTGAGATTTGAGAACAGATGCAGGGTAATAAATCAGCATCTCTCTCTCTCTCTCTCTCTCTCTCTCTCTCTCGTGAAAGGTTTAATACGGATAGAGTGTAATATAAGAGTTTACATATAATTATAAAAATATACCGTATATCACTCATATTCATGATTCAAATCATTAGATGTAGCCTCTCTCTCGTTTGAGTTTTGAGTGTGCCATGGGATAAATGCTAAACATTTTCCGTATATATATACACACACTTGTGTCTTTCCAAAAGATTTAAGCTCGAATTCTTCTCACTCAAATTCAACTCTCCGACATTCGAATACAAGATCCACCCCGTTGAAGTTGATTTATATTATTTCAAGTATTTATGAACCAAAAATCAACTGTTTTGAATACTTTTTACTTATCCATCAAGTAGAAGAAAAACGGGCGCTCAAAATAGTGAGTTGGTTAGTTTAATGGCGTAGAACATTTGAAACCTAACAAAAATTGGTTTGTAGGGGTTTTAAAATGTTATATCATAATGAAATGGCTGGATCGAGAATTTGTACGTCTAGAGACATATATCTAACTAACTCACTACTTTCAACCGTCCATTTTGCGCCACTTGATTGATGGGCAAAAATATTGAAAACATTTGATTTTTGTTTTATAGATACTTGAAATAATATAAATTAACTTCAAATACACAAGCGCGCGCGTACACACACACATATAGAAAGAGAGATAACTTGTGTCATTTCGGAGGATCAACTTCGAACACGAACGCAATCCTCTTTATTAGGACCCGCGACCATTAACACATCCCTCACAAAAATGCCTTATTTTCGAGTCTTTATTAGGATTGCGATATCGCAATCCTTACAAAAAACACAATTTCCCAGCTTATATTGAGATTGCGACAATGATCGTAGTACTCGCAAAATGCCTTGATTTTCATTAATAAAAAGGAGTGTGACTATGGTTGCAGTCCTTGAAGGAATACGATCATGAGTCGTAATCCTCATATCAACATCGCTGTTGGATTTTTTGAATCAAAATAAAAGGAAAATTTTTCATTTAAATTTTATTTTACCAAGTCAACTTTGGTCAAGTCTCAGAATCTAAATCAGTTGAGAAAATATCTCAACTGCTTGATTTTCTGTTAAAGTTGTTATAGCAACTTATGTTATAAGGTTATAAATAGACCCCTCACTCCAATAGCAAGACACACACTTATTTATCTTTTTTCATCTTAAAAGAAAATCTGAAGACTACTCTTCGTGAGAATGGTTTCAGTGTTAAAAAAGAATTTTTATCTTCATTTTTCTGGACAACTTCCTCATTTGAGCAGAGGCTTTGCCCACGTCCTGGGCTGAGTGCTGATGAATCCGGGGGATCCTTTACCGCTAGGGGATAAAGTCGATCAACGTCTGGACAAGAAGACGGGCTTTTGATCCTTTAGGGCAATGACATCGCGAATGCATTCCCCAGGCCAGATTCCTTGTTTTATTTTAATTATAATTGTTGTTACATGCTAGAATAATTGTTGTTTTATCTTAATTTAATTTGTAAAGATATTGCATGTTTTAAAAAATAATATAAAATTTTCAACAATCTAAAGGATAAAAAAATTAATATATATACTTTCTCCTATTTCATTCAATCTATTTCCTATTTCATGCAACTTAATTGAATTTAGAAAGCAAGAGTTAATAATTCAGATATGAATGATTGTATTTGCATTCTGGATACTTCTGATGGCAGCCTTTTTCAACTCTATATATGTATGGTATCTATAATTTAAATATGCACTAAATAGTACATGACAACTTTTGTATATAATAACAGTTTTGATGAATATTAATGGACATCTAACCAAATGTGTATTAAGTCCACACCTCAAATTATTTACCTAATTCTTAAGTTGTTCACTGTGATGTCAGTTCTAATTCTTTAGTGTTTTCAGAAGGGCATGCTTATAAAAGATATTGATTACTGTTTTAGATGCTATTGAATTTTTCTTACTATCTCAGCTTGTAAATAAAATAAACAAATTTATATGCCTTTGCAATAAACACCCTTTCTTATTTTAAAATTTATATACTACATCTAGACTTGCATGTTTTATCTTCAATTTACTGAATGAATAAATTCTGATACTTTATTTATTTATTTGTTGCTTTATATATTAGATAAAGATACGTTGAACACTTCATTTAAGGAGTTGTTAACTTTTCATATATATACATGTTAATTTTGTGCTTAAATTGCACGTTATAATTAGTTCGAGTTCCTTTAAAATATCTTGCTACTCTTGTATTGAATTATAACTTACTCTGCTATATCCAACTAGATTATATTGTTTTACAAATTAAAATTAAGTAAGATCTCCTGCTGTAATACCCCGTTCCCGGAATACATACTTAGTTGCGTATTCAGATTTTCCGATCGTATTTTTCGATTTGTTCCCTGTATTTGTTCAGTATTATGAATTCCTTGTATGATTGTTTTATCTTGGATTTGGATTCGTGGACTCGGAGTCAGCCCTAGTCTGAACCGAAGGCCCGATCCTAGAGTATTACTCGGTTTGGTCTTTCCGGTGATTAGATTTGACCGATTTCAGTTTCAAATATTATTTTCCAATATATTAGATTTTCTGTGATTTTCTGGATTTTTCTGGGATTAAAAGGAATTTCTTCAAACCGGTGTCGGCCAGTGCCGCTGACCGATTCCCGAATTTTTATCTTACAAACTGTTTAGAATTTCTAGAGGGTTCTTTGGACATTTCTTCTTAGAATTATGTTTAATACTTAAATACTTTTTCTGAAGATTTTACGAATTTATGGATATTCCACCGGAGTCGGTAGATAACCGATTCCAGATTTTTAATTCACACACAGCTAGGAATTTCATGATGGTCCTTTAGACTTTAATTCTTAGAATCACATTTTCTACCTACATTCTTTTTCTGAGGATTTTATGATTTTATGAAAATTCCTTCGGAGTCGGTAGGTAACTGATTCCGGGATTTTTAGTTTTAAAACTATAAAGTATTTCTTAAAAAGGATTTCACTATATTCTTAATATAATATTATGGATTTTTGATGTTTATTTCGGGTCGTTCCGAGATACTTGAATTTCGGACGATTCCGGTATTTTCCCGAAAGATTTCCATATCTGCAACTGAATCCCGGGAATCCGCCACTTTCATTATTTTATATTCCTTTCCAGAGAAAATCTTCTCTTTATCAATTCTTTTCCATTTTTCCTTTTCCTTTATTCTTTTCTTCCTCCCTAAGTTTCCTCCAACTTCCACACACTTCCTTTAATCCTCCACCACATAACCTCCACCTCACCATCTCCATGGCAAGCTTTGGTTGGCCAAGGAGAACACCTCATCCCCCACTTGGCAAGCCCCTATTGGCCAAGAGACACCTCATCCTCCACTTTGCACAAAACCCCCTCTCTTTTATTTATTTGCAACTCCTTCACAAATCCAAAACCTATAAATACCCTTCCTCCTCATTTCATTTCTTTTTCTCTCTTCATCACTTCACCAAAGCAAAGGCCTTCACCATCACCTAACTCCTCTTCATCTTCACCACAACCACCACCACAACCCCTCCTTTGGATTTGGACCGTAGCTTCCTTCGTCGATTGTATCGCCGTGGATCATTTCCGACCACGATCTCTTCAAGCTTCGCATAACCGATCTACGTGAGTAATTTCAATCACCAAGACTTGGTTATTTCTTAGCATGCTTAAGTTCATATATGTTCAATTATGCCATCAAAATCATATTTTAGATCACCAAACACAACCACAAAAAATCTGTTTTTAGACTAAACAGCAGCAGTTTTCAGTAGTCCGGTCGACCGACAGTCGACCGGCAGTCGACCGACGTGCACAGCGTGCACGTTGGAATTAGTCCGGTCGACCGGCAGTCGACCGGAAGTCGACCGACCAAACCTGGAGCTCACGGCCTTGTATCGGTCGACCGGCAATCGACCGATCACTCGACCGACCTGTATTTTCGGTCGACCGGCAGTCGACCGACAGACGACCGTCCTGGCACTGTTAGTGTACCGGTCGACCGGCCATTGACCCCAGTCGACCGTTAGTCTGTTTTAGGCCAAAATCTGTTTTCCTGTGGAAAAGTCCTAATTCTTTAGAACCCTGTATTAGTCGACTTAGGGTATCTGTTAGTTGACTTAGGGCCACTATTAGTCGACTACCCCATTTCTCCTAGTCGACCAACTTCTTTATTAGTCGACCACCTATTCCACCTAGACGACTAACCTTGCCTATCTGTTATAATTGATTCCCTTCTTGAAACTGAACCCTACCCTCTAGACTTACATCACATATAGGTATCACTTGACTTGTCACTTGACAAACATCGTCTTCTATTCTTTCTCTCTCTCATCTTCACTCTACATATTTATATCACAGGTTATGGCGCATCCCGAGCTTCCGTGGATTTCGGATATTTCGGTATATTGGTGGTTCAGGCGAGTATTCTCACTCGCTACTTTCTTGTATGCGAGTAGTCTCGCCTCTATTTGAGTTTCCCGTTTCATCGGTCGATAAGTATTTCGCTTCTTATTTCCATATTCATGTATTGCACTACATTGCTTGTATTATGGTAGCTTCATCTTGTGCTTGTGCCATGCTTATGATATGCTTGTTTCTTCATCATATACCATGCGTGGCCGACCCTTCGTGGTCGTTGGGCTTTGAGTCACTTCCATGTTACTACTTGTCATTGCTTCAGACTTGTTAGTTGTATGCTCCCTTTTAACACATGTATATCACCTGACATCTAGTATGTTATCACCTGACCACCTGACATGCCACTATCTGGCAAGACCATCTTGTTATGTCATGACTTACCCAGACTTATTATCAATCCATTGTTATGCATGTTACTTGATATACATCACCATTTATCATGCTATCTCTTGAAACCAAGCATGATACACATTCTTACAATTATCACGATAAAGGGGATGTAACACCTGATTACCGTTATGTACTGATTACTGTTATGTATACCTGTTATGATATTGTTCATTCCCGAAATCTGATAATTATGTTAAAAAGCTATAAAAAGGACAACTTGTATGGGTATGGGAGGAAGTGATGGATGCCGGAATGATACCTTGCTTATAGTGATGGAATAAAAGTATATATATATGGATATATATATATATACATTGGTGAAAGTGTTATGGCAACTATTATTAGGGGGACTTTGAGCCTCCAAACTGTTCCAGGTGTATGGAAACCACTATAAGAAGTGATATCAGTTCTCCATCTACTTCCGTTAACAACTCTTGGCTTGCTTATATATGGATGTATGTGGGTTGGCCGTACACCAGGTCACATACCTAGATATATGGGTCAGACAAGTAATAATAATAATAGTCACCTGTCATGATTCCTGTTAAAGTACCTGTTATGATTCCTGTTGCACTTGCTATGCATGTCATGATTCCCGTTTTGTATTCCTGTTTGACTTTCATATGATTTGCAACTCTGATTCTATACGCTTGGATATTCTGTGGCATGAGATAAAGGTATATAGATGAGGGTTTTCCTTGTTTGGATTATTCCTTCGATGTATTAGTCTCATGGGACCGTAACCTAAGCGTATACAATCACCTTGCATGAAATCAGTTTTACCTTGGATTTCCGGTTTCTGATGATTGTATTATGACCGTCCATATATGTATTTCATTTGTGTTCTAACCCTCCTGTCTTCTGAGTTTGACACTTGTGTTCCTCCTGGCTCGCCACCTGGCTTTGTATCATACTCGCCTGGGGAGTTTCACTGACTCCCCTGGATTCTCATGTCCAGGTCATGGAGCTTGGAGCGTGAGGATTTTCCCCTGTTATTGATCAGAGTAGCGCAGCGGTAGCGTGGTCTCTCCAGTTACCTCGTGAGCACTCTTTTGTACTGTTCATATACATGTATCTTTTATGTTGTCCATACATGTATATCTTTTGTATTCCCGCATTTGCGCATCAGTGATATAATATTATTGTTAATATTGGATCACTTCTGGTGATAATTCTGTAATTGTATATATGTGTTGGAATGTATAATGCACCATTTGCTTCCGTACTCTGATTCTTGTCTGTACTGATGCTTAGCGTATATACGTGAGGTAGTTCGGACTTGCGTATATACGTTGCAGTGACGTCCCCGTATCTGTGGAATCGGGGCGTTACAGGTTGGTATCAGAGCATAGGTCAACTTAGGCTCGTCAGAGCCTAGGTCAGCTTAGGCTCTAACCTCCTCAGTACGTCCAGAAGGCAAATCAATGGTAAAGCGATTTGCAACTGGAATACATGAATCTTGGTTATACATTCCAACTGCAAGTGCGGAGTTATCTATTTCTTGACTATCTTTCCTTTGATTTCAAATCCCTCCTTGACTATCTTTCCTTTGATTCCTAAATCCCTCCTATCCTTTCCCTGTTTTGGTTTTATGTTTTGGTTTTATGAAGCCTTATACTATCTTAAGATATGACTAGACTAGAGAGGTAGTGGCTGGTTCAGAATGAAGCTCTTATGTGATCTCTTCGGCCAACTTGATGAAGCTTGGTATTCTCCAGATCGATCTTGATCTGGCTATCTTTCAGAGGACAGCAGTCGGATTCTTATTATCGGTCTTCTTTATTATGCTCAGGATTTTCGGGGTTTTCTTTATTACACAGCCACGACATCATCAGTATTCATTTATTCACAGCCACGACATCATCAGTATTATTCAGCATTATTCTAAATTTATTACACAGCCACGACATCATCAGCCGGAAATGCAGAGTATGATTATTATTCAGTTGACTTGAGAGCCTACCTATAGTGCTTCGTATCTTAATTGGTATAAATTCCAGCCTTTGTCCCCTTTGTATTCAATTTGCCCCTTAACGAAATTGCGAGGACGCAATTTTTTGTAAGGTGGGTGGATTGTAATACCCCGTTCCCGGAATACATACTTAGTTGCGTATTCAGATTTTCCGATCGTATTTTTCGATTTGTTCCCTGTATTTGTTCAGTATTATGAATTCCTTGTATGATTGTTTTATCTTGGATTTGGATTCGTGGACTCGGAGTCAGCCCTAGTCTGAACCGAAGGCCCGATCCTAGAGTATTACTCGGTTTGGTCTTTCCGGTGATTAGATTTGACCGATTTCAGTTTCAAATATTATTTTCCAATATATTAGATTTTCTGTGATTTTCTGGATTTTTCTGGGATTAAAAGGAATTTCTTCAAACCGGTGTCGACCAGTGCCGCTGATCGATTCCCGAATTTTTATCTTACAAACTGTTTAGAATTTCTAGAGGGTTCTTTGGACATTTCTTCTTAGAATTATGTTTAATACTTAAATACTTTTTCTGAAGATTTTACGAATTTATGGATATTCCGCCGGAGTCGGTAGATAACCGATTCCAGGATTTTTAATTCACACACAGCTAGGAATTTCATGATGGTCCTTTAGACTTTAATTCTTAGAATCACATTTTCTAAGAATTAAACGGTTTGGAATTTCCAAATGATTCTTTAGACATTATTCCTTAGAACATATTTTCTACCTACATTCTTTTTCTGAGGATTTTATGATTTTATGAAAATTCCAACGGAGTCGGTAAATTATTGATTCCAGGATTTTTAGTTTTAAAACTATAAAGTATTTCTTCGAACGGATTTCACTATGATACTTAGTATAATATTCTTGATTTTTGATAATTATTTCGGGTCGTTCCGAGATACTTGAATTTCGGACGATTCCGGCATTTTCCGAAATGTTTCCGCATCCATGATTTAAACCCGGGAATCCCGGGAATCAGCCTTTTCAATATTTTCATCTTTCAAGTCAAAGAGAAATATCTTCTCATTGTAATTTCTTTTCTTTTTCCTTTTCCTTTTTCCTTCCTCCACAACCACAAGCTTTTCTATTTTCCAAAAAATCCCACTTCCTCCAAAATTCCAACACCACACACTTCCACCTACTTCCTCCATTAAATGCATCTCTTTTTCTCTCTCTTCCATGGCTTGCCAAGTGTGGCTAGAGGGGACACCTCATCCTCCCTTATTTGCAATTAAGTCCCTCTCTTTTGTTTAATTGCAACTCCTTTACAAAATCTCAAACCTATATAAACTTTCCCTTTACATTTCTATTTTTTCCTTTTCTTTCTTTTCTCCTCTCATTTCTTTCTTCTTCTTCTTCTTCTCCAAGGAACCGGCCGACCCAACCTCCGGCCAGCCACCTCCGGCCACGTCGCCGGCGTGGACTCCTCCCAACTCCGGCCAAGCTCCACCTCCTCCGTCACCAACAACAACAACTTCTCCATCTCCTTCTTCCTCAAGGATCATCACCAACTCTACCTTTCCTCTTCCTATCCATCATCAATTTGGTGAGTAATCTTCCTCATCTAGACTTGATTTATTCTTAGTATGTTTGTATTTTCATATCTTGTACAAATATGTCTTCAAATCCATGATTAATTAGTCATCAAACCAAAACCCTAGAAATCTGTTCTGTTTGCTTTTTCCCACGATTAGTCGACTTGACCTAGCCATTAGTCGACTAACCCTTTCATTTGAAACTTAACCATTTTCTGGAAACACAGTTTTAGTCGACTAGACCAAATTACCAGTCGACTAGAGACCCTTAGTCGACTACAACCCTTGACCCTAGTCGACTAACTTTTCCTGAACCAAAACCTTAACTCTCTGTATCACAGTATTAGTCGACTTAGCCTAACTATCAGTCGACTTGTCATGTCTGTTAGTCGACTACCCCTATGACCCCAGTCGACTAACTTTTCCTGAATCAGAATATCAACTCTCTGGAACCCAGTATTAGTCGACTATACCAGACTGTTAGTCGACTAACCCCTTTATTAGTCGACTACTCATCCTACCCTAGTCGACTAATTCTGTCTGTTTGTTACAGTTATTTACCTTCTCAAACTTGGATCTTATACTTGATTTATATGTTGTATATTATACTTCTTGACTTGTATCTTGACTAACATCATCTTCACTTCTCTCTTTCTCTCTCCTCTTCACTCTACATATATATATCATAGTTTATGGCGTGCCCCGGATTTCGTGGATTTCGGATCTTTCGGCGCTTTGAGGTTTAGGCGAGTATTCTCACTCGCTACTTTCTTGTATGCGAGTAGTCTCGCCTCTATTTGAGTTTCCCGTTTCATCGGTCGATAAGTATTTCGCTCTTATTTCCCTATTCATGTTTGCCCTGCAATTGCTTATATTATGGTAGCTTCATCTTGTACTTGTGCCATGCTATTGATATGCTTACTTCTTTATCATATACTATGCGTGGCAGACCCTTCGTGATCGTTGTATTCTTGGTTTCTGATATGTTATCACTTGCCCTGCTATTATCTCAGATCTGTCAGTTGCATGCTTCCTTTTAACACATGTATATCACCTAACTTCCAGTATGATATCACCTGACTACCTGGCATGCCACTGCTTTGCTAGACCCTCTTGTTATGTCATGACTTACCCAGACTTATTATCAATCCATTGTTATGCATGTTACTTGATATACATCACCATTTATCATGCTATCTCTTGACACCAAGCATGATACACCGATTCTTATAATTATCACGATAAAGGGAATGTAGTACCTGATTACTGTTATGTACTGATCACTGTTATGTATTCTTGTTATGATATTGCTCATTCCCGAAATCTGATAATTATGTTCATAAGCTATAAAAAGGACAACTTGTATGGGTATGGGAGGAAGTGATGGATGCCGGAATGATATCTTGCTTATAGTGATGGGATATAAAGTATGTATATATATATATACTGGCGGTAAGTGTTATGATATTACTGTTAGGGGGACTTTGGGCCTCCAAAGCCGGTTCCAGGTGTATGGAAACCACTATAAGAAGTTCTATCAGTTCTCCATCTACTTCCGTTAACAACCCTCGACTTGCTTATATATGGATGTATGTGGGTTGGCCGTACACCAGGTCACATACCGAGATATATGGGTCAGACGAGTAATAATAATAATAGGTGTTTCCTGTGACCCCAGTTATGATTACTGTTTGATTCCTGTTTTGATACCTGTTATGCACTCTTGTCACATCTGTTATGTGTTCTTGTTATGACTACTTTGCAACTCTGATTCTATACGCTTGGATATTCGGTGGCATGAGATAAAAGTATATAGATGAGGGTTTCCTTGTTTGGATTATTCCTTCGAGGTACTAGTCTCATGGACCGTGACCTAAGCGTATACAATCAATCTTGCTTGTATCAGCTTTACTCTGGATTTCCTGTTTTATGATGATTATGTCATACCCGTTCATATATACTTCATTTGTGTTCTAACCCCCCTGTCTTCTGTACTTGACTCTTGTACTCACCCTTGGCTCGCCACCTGGCTTTTGTATCATACTCGCCTGGGGAGCTTCACTGACTCCCCTGGATTCTCATGTCCAGGTCCTGGAGCCCGGAGCGTGAGGATCTCCCCCTTTGCTGCTCAGAGTAGCGCAGCGGTGGCGTGGATCCCCAGCCGACCTTTCAGAGCTCCATCCTTCCAGACCCCCTGTATGCCTCTCGAGTTTCCCCTTAGCAAACTCGTGAGTGCCCTTTTTCTATTCATACTTGTACATTCCTTGTATAAAATGTATGTAGACACCCTTTTATGCCGTTCATATATGTATATCTCTTGTACTCTCGCATTTGCGCGTATCTGTGATGTATTATTATTGTAATAGTCATCACCTCTGGTGATAACTCTGTGATTGTATATATATATGTGTTGGAATGTATAATGCAACCATTTGCTTCCGTACTCTGATTCTTGTCTGTACTGATACTTAGCGTATATACGGGAAGGTACTTCGGACTTACGTATATACGTCGCAGTGACGTCCCCGTATCGCCGGGATCGGGGCGTTACACCTGCATTCTTTTTATTTTGCATACCCTAATTTAAAAGCAACCAACATAAACATGTATTCTGATATTTTAATATTATGAATACAGAAAATATGATAGAAATCTTTCTATCGTTTTGACAAATCTAGAGTACAACAATATTATTTGTACACTCTTAATATAGCCAGGGTAAATCATTTCCTCAAAATTTCTTATAATTGGCCTTTAATAAAGGAAGGGTACTCAACGCAGTTCTATAATTAAGGAACGTCAAAAGCGAAAAACTTCCCACCTGAGTTACGCCGACCTGACAAATTAGACTGATAAAATCGAGGTTTTGACTAACCCAATATTCTAAAGTCTTTTATTAAATATATCATCAGCCTTTGTTCACCATAACTTTAAAAGTGATGTTGTTAAGTTATAACCCTAATTATATCACCATTTGGACATACCTAAATCTATCTAGAATTAGTCCTGATTACAAATTATGATTGGTTCGAGTTTTAAACTATCTTTCATATTTGAATCTGATATAAATAATAATCGGACCATGATAAATTAGCTAAAATTAGAATCCTAACCATGTACAGGATGATGAATAGTCGTGTGCGGTTCTGTTCTCCATCTAACTTTAATTAGGATCTAATAAAGTTAGATTGCCTAAATGAATAATTTTTCTATAATTTAGTATTATAATTGAGATGAAGAGACTACCTCCTAATCTCATTATTATTTTAGACATTACCCTTAACTTATAATTATCAAGTTTAGATTTGGCCCTATTTAGATTTTTAGAAATCAGATTTCAATTTTGACCTTACAAACTATAATTTCTCTCTAACTAGTTTAAAGATAAATTAAATATCTATTTTGATATTTTCAAATATAGTTTTAATTGTCGAGATTCTTGGTTAGAGATTTTAAATCAGATTTTTATTACATTTCTTAAAATTTGAAAAGTTATATATTTTAATATCTAGAATAATGAAATAAATTTTCTTAAAATTACCTTATAAGTGAAAATATTTTCTCATTTCATTACTAGATTTTCTTCAATGAGATATTTATTATTGAAACAATATCACAAACAAAACTCATCGAGTGCACAAACAAACGAGATTTACAAAAAGGTCGACCCCAAAAAAGTTTGGTCCAGGGGCTCCACCCCTTCGACCCCCAGGAAGGGCCTCCTCGCCCCTTTCCAACCCCTACGACGATCTAACTGTGCAAGTCGATCCACAAATTACTCTACGTCGGAGTCAGGATTGAGGGGAGAGCAACGTAAGGGGATGAAGAAGGATTAAAGAGAAATAATAATATATAAAGAAGTGATGGTTGGGAGGAATCAACTTATGCTGACATAGATGAGGCTGCAACAAATAAAAATAAGAAGGTGAGCTTGTTCCTAATTATGAGGTGGCTGTAGCGATTTTTTTACTAAATAAAATATATTTTTTAATA
Organism: Agave tequilana; assembly: GCA_038442645.1. Lineage (NCBI taxonomy): Eukaryota > Viridiplantae > Streptophyta > Magnoliopsida > Asparagales > Asparagaceae > Agave > Agave tequilana. The sequence continues at coordinate 152,311 of JAVJIF010008762.1, forward strand.
TATATATATATATATATATATATATATATATACACCACACACACACACACACACACACACACACATATTTGAATAAAAGGCAACAGACTCGTTTTGAATCTGGGACGACACGGACTGAGTTTCTCTCTCCCGGTGAACCAAGTCTTCGAGGCTTTTCTAGTAACTTATGTCTTTCAAGTACATTTTATTTCAATTTCTATTTTTAATAAAATTACCAGTCTCTTTTCTTATCTTTATAACTTTTTTAATAGTCAACTGTTTCAATTTTTAGAAAACTATCTAATTAGTTGCAGGTGTAACTGTTTTCAAACCAGACATATATGATAAGCGTCATGCTGATAATGCGTCTAAATCATAATTAGTAACAATTCGTAGGTGTTTTTTGTTCTCGGGCATAAAAAAATAAAATAAAATAAAATAAATATCAATAATTTCAAGAAGAGCCAATCATACTTTTAATATGATTTCTAGCCTATACGGATTTGGTCTCAAACCTATACAGGTATGGCCCGTAGACGGCCCATAGATCTTGGGGGTTGGGTCTCTTGATGGGCATTAAATGGCTTGAACCAATTCCGAATCTAGGCCCAAGATTAAAATGTCCTAAACTTTGAGCCTAAATCTCAAATTATGGGCCTGTTTGGTTAAGGGTGGAAGTGAGGAAGTGAAGAAGTGGTAATAGTTCCTTTTGAAACTTGAGAATTGATTAGTAAGTTTTTCAGTGTTTGGATGTTGTTGGGAAGTGTGGTTTAAAAAATGTTATGTCTTTTCCGATCTTTGAATAGTAATGTGAAAGTAAAAGTGAAAAAGTTGTCCACAAAGTTGAGTACAAAATAATATTAAAATAAAAATTAATTTAAAAAAATAAAAAATGGACTGCAATTAGAATGCAAGTGAGATTTACATATAAAAAATTAATTGTTTTGTGTTACAACTTATCACAAAATTAACTGTAGCATTTTGGAAGTGAGGAAATAGTTGTGTAAAAAAGAAAAGAGAAAAAAAAGGGGTTTTCTTATTTTCCTTTTCCGTTATTTGAATAAATAAGAAAGTGAGCAATTATATTTCCTCGTTTCCTTACTTTCGCCCACTTCCTTGCAACCAAACACGTACAAGAAAACAGACCAGAATTTTTTTTTTTATAAAGGCTACAGTTGAGATTTGCACTTGAGAGTAACAAACTGAGTGTTGCTGGTACTTTTTTTCCCCCTTTTTCGGGGGACCCTTAATTATAATCAACTTAATTAATTAACATTTTGCATATCTATGCAACAACCACCCATGGGGTGTGTCGGTGACAAGTAACCATCAAAAGCGGTAGTGGATGCACACATAACTCTCTTTTCTTCTTCTTAATTTGCACTGTAGACACCAGACACCCCCACACTCCATACAAAAATGAAGAAAGCTCCAATATATATATCCACACAGACTACATGCACATTTACACATCCATGTGATCACTTGGCCTACAATAATCAAATACTGACACCTCTCTTCAACCAACTAACCCAAAAAAAGGAAACAAAAGAAGAAGAAAAGGAAAATGTACAAGCTAGCAAACAGTCTCTCTAATGGCTTTGGTGAGGGCTCAAGTCAGAGCAAAACAGGCACCTACCAGTCAATTGCAGACACTGACCGTTGTTTTTATTGAAAAGTTGCAGCCTTTGTCTTTCTGCATGTTTCAATTCTTCACGTAAAAAATATCTGCGGTCTTTGGTGGGCAGCTGCAGCGACCACAAGCACGGGCTACAATCGGTTTACACGTGGGACCCACAAAAGTGCGGGGCCCGCTTTCTTTTGTGTTTTGCTCATGGACCTTCTTCACGGAACATGGGCAATGCAAACCACGGGGTTTGTTGGTATGCTTGAGCAAACTTACCCTATTTTATGCGAATGTTTTTAATATAATAAATAAAATTGAGACTGAAATTTTCAATACTATCATGAAATTTATGAGTTTTCAAAAATTATCATAAACTTTGAAATTCTCAAAAAACTGTCATGAATTGTTATTTTTTCAAAATCCCTCGTAGAGACTAATGTAAAAAGACTTAAATTGCTCTTAATTTAATCAACCCTCAGAGGTTGTGCTAACTTAGTAACAAAAACATGTGTAATACTCACGCGTGGGAGGGGTAATTTGGCCATATAATGGCTCCGTGATGACTTATCTTAAAACTAACTAACAAAAGATAGTTATTTGAGAATTTGTGAGACAACTCGTGGTAATTTTTTTGAGAATTTTGAAGTTGGAGGTAATTTTCTAAGAAATCTATGAAAGCTCACAGCAGCATTGAAAAATTTAGCCTAAAACTAATATTAAAACTCGCTTGGGTATTTAATCATATTTAGAATTACATACGGGCTTACTTTCTTTCACATATAAATCACAACAAGCACTCACAAACAGCTGTTAGGTCGATGCGTCACGAATACAAATAGTTTTGTAACGCTCTTGTAACAGTGTACCCATGTTTTTTTAAATTTGAAAATCTCCTCAGCGCACAAACAAAATAGTTCAATATTGCAATTGAACTCACAATATTCCTTAAAAAGGGACATAGAAGATAATATTGTGTTGCACGAGCTAAATTCAAATGATAAGTCAATAAGTTATAGTTTCAATTGTCAAGTGTATTTTAAAACGAATTTGAATCTCTGAGTAGATTCAGTCATAATTATATGTTGTAGAATTCTCAATTCTGACACAAAGTACTTATTAACTCGAATCGAATGATTTTACCGTATCAGAATAATACCAATCCAACTCATTTCAAGAATAAAATGTGACCAATTAACCAATCAATAAAATTGCTATTTACAAATAACATCTTGTTGTTGCATCGAAACATATAAATGTTACTAATATGGCTAATGTTGAACTTGTTAAAATGAAATTGTTAAATAATTAAAAAATTAGATTATTCAAGAACACACATTGAATGCTGAGATTACGTATTTGAATTTCTGATAGTAGATCCATAATAAAAAAAGGGATTTTGTAAAATGAAACAAAAGAACGGTATTAACCATACGTGTAGAATCCAACCCATTGCCAACAACCATAATCTCACCAATCACGTTGTCCGCATTCTGCGTGGTCCATGAGATCCGATCCCTTTAACACACAGAAAGCTGGTGGGGGTGGAAACCTGTGTGTGGGCCCAACGCATTTGTTCACCCGTCATTTTCTGGCAGGAATCTCCTCACCTACGGTGCAGATTTAGATGTACACCGGTCTATCAAACCTTAACTCCTTTTCCCAGCTACCCATCTTCAAAATATATATATATATATATATATATATATATATATAGGGCTTACTGTACCTCATCCTGCGGGCTGAGAGAGTTTTCTCAGCCTGCAGGCGTGGCAATATCACCGCCCCACATCTGTTAAAAAATTTGGCGGACAAAATCCTGTAAAATCCCGCCCAATTTAATGCCAGTCACCTCAACATTGTATTTTCCGAAAATACCCTCCCTCACAACCTTTTACCTTATTGTAAAAAAATTGTCTTCCAAAAAAATTTACAGCTCTAAAACTTCAACCGGCGGTTCTGATCCAATTAATTCTTTTTCTTCAAAAATTTCATCCGTTTTTTGAAAAAAAATATTTGCAACTGATGGCGCCTAAGAAATCATCCGTCGAAAAAGGTACTACAAAATTGATATTTTCAAAATTTTTAGGGTTTTGTGTGTTTTAATAGTTTTAAATTTTTTCAAAATTTATTTCTGAAGTCGCATGTTTTTTTAAATTTTTTTTAAATATTGGAACCATGGTCGCAATTACGAAAGAGATTTTCAAACTTTAGACGATAAAGGTCCTTTTTTTTGAAAGTTTTTATTATTTACTTCTATTTTTACTGTGTCGCAGTTCAGATCTGTGCGACTTTGGAAATTTTTTTTTTTTAACCTTTCCTTGTTGACGAATGCGACGTAGGTCGCAGTATATGAAATTTACTTTTTTTTTCCTCACATACTGACGACATGGGGTCGCAGTTGTTTAAATAAGAGTTGTAGTCTCAAGTCTTACCAAGGTCGCAGTTTATTTTAAATAATATATTTTTATCAAACTTGTGTCGCAGTTGTTTCTTTTTGAACTGTAGTCTTATGCGACCTTGGTCGCAGTGTTGGCCCTGGTCGCAGTTGTTCTGATTGCACTGTAGTCCTATGCGACCTTGGTCGCAGTGCGACCTTGGTCGCTGTATATGTAGTGCGACCCTAGATTGCAGTGTATGCCTGGTTCTAGTTGTTTTTTTTTGCAATGCATGACTGCGACCGAGGTCACAGTTTATTAAAAAACAAATATGCTTTTTATTCCCTTATAATTTTTAAATAATCATTGGTCTAAAGTGTTTAATTTTTCTTCCTACGTAGGTAAACAACAGATTCAGGTTCGTCCTCTGAGATCAAGCATAAAACCAATGTGCCAGTTAATGAAGAAATTTAAAAACTACATACAGCCTGATTTCGTAGAGGCGATGAAGAATACCCCATTTGGCCCAATCTTCATGGCGTTCTACAATGAAGAATTTGGGACTGAAAAGGCTCTAAAATCAAACGTTGCCGTACTGCGTATTTTAGACCAGTATGACAGGAATACAAAGACCTTTACAATTGGGGGCAAAGAGATTGAGTTAACAGTGGAGGATGTTACCCTAACTTTTGGTCTACCTGTCAATGGGGCAGATTTTGTGATGAATAAGACATGTACGATGAAAGATAGAGGGGTTATAAAACATTTTTTCCCCAATATAAAGAAAATCACAAAAGTATCTATTGAAGATGCTTTGGATGATCTTCTTGTCAAGAGAAGGAAGAGGGATATATTAGATGTGACACCGGATGAACAATCTGAGCAGCAATTGTCTATAAATGAAATTATAAGAGACATAAATAGACTTACAGCTCAAGACTTTACCACATTAGTCATCCTATACATGTCGGCTACTCTTTTCTTCTCTGGCAGTAAATGCACGGTGCCGTGGTATATTGTGGAACAGATTGCCAATATGCAACTGATGAGGACAATATGCTGGGCTAAAGCTGTTTGGCAATTCCTGATTGACTCAATGGACATCTTCAGGCAAAGCACGTACGAGCTGCAAGGATGCTCAGTGCAAATTATTGCAAGTACAAATCTCAAATTTGGCCAACATTGTATGAAATTTACCCATAAATTGAGAAAATTTGTGAAAACTAATTTAATTTTTCATTTTTGCAGTATTGGGTGTGTGAGAGGGCACCTATTTTTGAGCAGAGGTCTGGTTTGGAGGAAAAAACCCCACGCGCAGTAAGATGGGACCTCCAAAATATTAGCAGATCTCTACTTGAAGTTGATCTAAAAAAAATTAACAGCAATATTGTAAGTTAAACTTTTTTTTATGTGTAGTACAAATAAAATGCGACCATAGTCGCAGTATTGAGCCACCTTTCGCAGTTCGTTTTCTGCCTGACAAATAATGTGCGACCATGGTCGCATTCTCTTGAAAATACCCTTTTCAGCAGAATTGCGACCATGGTCGCAGTGTTGAGCTGCATGTCTTGGCAGATAAATTTTGGCACGACAAACATACTGCGACCATGGTCGCATTCTTATCTAAAATATTTCATAAATAAACTGCGATCATGGTCGCAGTATCATTATTTCATTGTTTTATTTTTAGCTTACCTTTTTCTGTTTATTTTCAGATTTTGAGTCGAATGGCCAACATCTCTAATGATGAAAAAATGGTTGGCCTTCCTGTTGAAGGGAAAGAGGATGAGGAAGAAGAAGTAGCAGAAGATGAAGGTGAAGAAAAAGAAGAAGAAGAAGGTGAAAGTGAAGGAGATGAAGGAGGCCATACATGTAATGAGGCTGACATCCCGGCGGAAAAGGAGCCAGAACCGGCTGAAACGAGTGAGCAAGAATCAATTTTTGAAGGTTATTTGCCACCTCCACCGGATGTTCAAGCAGAAGTAATAAAATGATTGAGGTCTGCAAATCAGCACTTGAGAGATTATGTTTCTCAGCTTTAAAAAAAGATTGAAAATATGGAGACTGAGAAAAGACTCAAGGCTGAATTAGAATTTAAAAGGAGAGAAAAAAGAGAAGAAAAAACAAAAAAGGCAGCAGAGGAAATTAAAGGTTAAAGAAGAGAAGAAGAAGAGCTGCTGAGAGCAGCCGCTGCTGCGAAGAAGGAGAAGGAGAAGAAGAGGAAAGAAGAGAAGAAAAGGAGAACAGGAGAAGAGAAGTGGAGGAGAAGGAGAAGGAGAATAGAAGAAGGGAAGAGGAGGAGAATGAAAGGAGGAAGAGGGAAGAGGAAGAGAAAGAGAAGGAGAAGAAGAGGGAAGAAGAGAAGGAAAAGGAGAACAGGAGGAGAGAAGTGGAGGAGAAGGAGAAGGAGAATAGAAGAAGGGAAGAGGAGGAGAATGAAAGGAGAATGAGGGAAGAAGAGGAGAAGGAGAAGAAGAGGAGGGAAAAGGAGGAGCAGGAGAAGGAGAAGAGGAGGAGGGAAGAGGAGGGGCAGGAGAGGAGGAGGAGGGAAGAGGAAGAGAATGAGAAGAAGAGGAGGAAGGCGCAGATGGAGAACAAAAGAATGAAGGAGCAGATGGAGAAGCAGGCTGAAGAGGAGAAGAAGAAAAAACTGGAAGAGGATAAAATCATGGGTTCTGAGTCTGTTTTAAATATTACTGGAGAAGATGTGCCAAGTTTTTCTCTGAATATAAGTAAAATGACTCAATAAATCCAAAGAGATAGAGCTTCTGAAGAAGAAATTCAAGAACATACTCCGCCTCAGAAGCAATCCTCAAAAAAAGCTGTTTTGAAAACCTCTAAAGGAACAATAGAAAGGGGAGTCAAAGAACGCAAGCGCGCTGAAAGAGATCGCGATGACTCCGACTTTGTTTATCCAAAACAGAAGAAGAAAAAAATGAAAATCCTCTTTCACAGCCTGCGGCTGCGAGTTCTACCGCTGGTTTCGGCGACAAAGAGATTTCCTCTACTGAGCAAAAATCTAGAGAATTGACCGAAACCACATCATACACAATTCTGCAGCCCCATCAACAAGCTCTTATAAAACATTTCTTCGACAAGTCCTACTCTGAGTAAGTTAATTCATATCAAAAAAATTTCTGTTATACATTTATATAAGAACAATAAAATTACTAACTTTGTTTTGAATATCTTGCAGTTCTACTGCGTATCAGGATACCGATAATTCAATCATCATTTCAAGGAATGACATTCAGGACCTGATGTTCAGTAGAGACTTAGATGCAAATGTAATTCATTTCTACATGCAGCATCTTGAGAAAAGAGAAGGATTAAAAAGCATATTCTTCCGAAGCGAAGCTTGGGTAAAAATCTACTTTCTCCTTTACGGTTTAATGTAATATCAACTCTGGAACAGATTACTAATATTCTCTATCTCTGTGTAGGTATAAATCATGTACTGCGACTAAGGTCGCAGTGTATAATTAAAATGTACTGCTACTAACACATGTACTGCGACCAAGGTCGCAGTTTATAATTAAAATGTACTGCTACTAACTCAGGTACTGCGACAAAATGTAACAGCTGCGACCTGCGACCAAGGTCGGAGCTGCGACCAAGGTCGCAGTTTATAATTAAAATGTACTGCTACTAACTCAGGTACTGCGACAAAATGTAACAGCTGCGACCTGCGACCAAGGTCGGAGCTGCGACCAAGGTCGCAGTTTATAATTAAAATGTACTGCTACTAACTCAGGTACTGCGACAAAATGTAACAGCTGCGACCTGCGACCAAGGTCGGAGCTGCGACCAAGGTCGACCAAGGTCGGAGCTGTGCGACTAAATAATATAGTGCGACTAAGGTCGCAGTTTATAATTTTTTGTTATATTTTTAATTCATTTTGTATTTGATTTAAATTTTTTTCTTGTCCGCAGCACGGTGTTGTAAATAAAATTGAAGATCTGGAAGGTCATTTCATCAAGCAGAAGCTGTTGAAAAACTGGACAGCTGACGTGCAGTACATGTTCTTCCCGATCAATCACAAACATAGTGCCGACGAATCGGGATTTCACTGGACCTTGCTGGTATTCGATTGCTCCACAGAAGAGTGGATTTTTTACAACTCTTTGGTCCCAGCTGACAAAAAAAGTAGTATAACAAAACTTTACCAAACAGATGCAAGAATAATGGTGAGTTAAATTTTAATATTTTGATTACTGGAAACTTGCAATTAATTTGGTTAATACTAATTTTTGTTCCTATTGACATTGCAAAAGATAGATTATTAGAGATTTTTGAGATTCATTCCAAAAAAATAATGAGAAAAATTAAATAAAATACGCAAAATGCCCCCAACAAGCAAACAGGTATATAAATTTTGACATGTAATTTCATTTCATATTTTCTACTTTTTTTTAGTACAAAAACTAATTTCATTTAATGATTACTCTATGAAAATTTCAGTGTTGATTGCGCTATATATGTATGCAAGTACATGGAAAGCATAGCGTCTGGCTATCATCTATCAGCTGCTGATGCTGTTACGGTTGCTGGTGTACAGAAACTAAGAAGTGAGCTTGCATACATGATACTTGCAGATGTAGAGAAGAGTTGGGATGAAGAAACAGACATTATACGACATACGACATATGAAGACTGATCTCCGTTCAAATTATTGATATACCACAATTTTTTTTATAAATGTAAAAATATTTCAAGTGCAATTCATTGCATAATTTTTTTGTTGTATTGATTTAATTTATACACAGTTCTATACATTTATATATTATAAGTTCCATTGATTATTTACAGTCTTCATTTGTTACGACTTGGCTTTTACTATTGCGTACTGATGTTAGAAACAAACATGCCTTCAGTAATTGTGTTAATCAACAATAACACTGCGACCTTCGTCGCTATGCGTGTTAATATTAAGGAAACACCTACCTAACGTACAGCGACTTAAGTCTTTACCATCTCAAAATTATAAAAAGAAGGTTGCGACTTTGGTCGCAGTTGATAGCCGCAGCCTTAGTAAAATACAATGCGACTTTGGTCGCAGTTGATGGCGGCAATGTTTTAATCAACTACAACACTGCGACCTTGGTCGCTATGCGTGTTAATATAAAGGAAACACCAACCTAACGTAATGCGACCTAAGTCGCAGTACATGTAGTGCGACCCTAGATTGCAGTTGCTGGCCATCTTTATCAATAAGAATACTGCGACCTTGGTCGCAATGAACCATGTACACTGCGACCCAAAGTCTCTGACTACATTATGTACAAAAAAAATTAAACTATAAAGTAGAATTTTGTAGCATTAAAACTTTAAAGTACAAGTACATACAAAAATAATACAGTAGAAATTAAAGAATGATAATAAATCTGATTATAATTACACGCCAGTGTCAGAATGCGACTTAATCTCTCTACACTGTGCGACCCTGGTCGCACTTCATAAAAAATTGAAGTCTTTGTTCCTTCGAGATGGAGGCAACCCAAACCTACTTCTTCTGCCAATAAAAAAATAAATAGTAAGAATTTTAAAGATTAATCGTTATAAAAAAAATGATTAACAGGTTTAATGTAATATACCATTAACGGACAACCAGTCCTGTAATGGCCCAGCTCTTGGCAGTTACCACATCTTCGATGCTTAACTTCCTTCTGATATATAGAATCTTCAAAATCAGACTTAAGTCTGGATGCAGCTCTAGGTCTCCCCTTGGTTGGTACAGGGCCAATTGGATCACGTATATTCAATTCTTCACCATCTCGCAATATGACAACGGATCCAGTAGAACCAACGGCAGTCTTAGGATGCGATGAATGATCATTTCCTGACATTGCTCTGTATTCTCTAGTGGTATCTTGGGCAAAACTTTCCAAAACCCCTCCAACTTTGAAATATTTTCATCAGAATCAGCGACCATGTCCAGAATTGCATTAAAATTTGAACGAACTGTCCACAATCTAGCCGTCCGTGGAGTGTCTTGACTGGGAAAAGGCCTCATGCCATTTTCAATTGCAACGTTTTTATAACGAGCATCCAACCTCCATCTCTGAAGTATATATGATTCCGGTATATGTGTAACGTGATTGCGCCACAAAATACACAGAATATGTCTACATAGGATACCCTCTGTTTCAAATAACGAGCAACTGCAAGAAACATGAAGTTCCTCTCGCTTATCATAACTAACCTTTTCCCAACTGTCTTTTGATTCTGAAAAATTACCAACCAAATATGTTGATCCAGGTTTGTCCTGTTCCACCTCTTCTGAAAACAGTATCATTACAACTGCCCATTCCTTTTGGAACAACTGAAAAATCTTCGGTGTATACAACTTCGAAACATGTATCTCATATGGATTGGATGTACAATTGGGCACAGAATTCAAACCCCTAAAATCTTGAAGAGATTCAGATGCACGACGGGAAGCAACGGCTTTATCATATTGGTGAACAAATTCCACTAGTTTAGTGTTTGAGTTAACAAAACCATCAAAGAAGGAATTAATACTCTCGGACCTCTGACTGGTTGTCATTCCAGCACAGAAAACATCCTTGAGATATGCATTAACCCAATGTCCACGAAGCCTGTACATCTTCATCAACCAACTGCCATCTTCTTCTTCTAACTGATATATAGGGAGCTGATCCTCTAAGAACGGTTCTCACGGATTCCTGTGAGAACTTTCACGTGGGTCGTCAGATCTGATAGATCAAATCAAATAAAACCAGATCTCTATCAGATCCGACGGCCCATGTGAAAGTTCTCAAAGGAATCCGTAAGAACCGTTCTTAGGGGATCAACTCGCTATATATATATATATATATATATATATATATATATATATATATATATATATATATTATATATATATATATATATATATATATATATATATATATATATATATATAGAGAGAGAGAGAGAGAGAGAGAGAGAGAGAAATGTAAATCAGCTGGCACAGGAAGCAACTCCCTCCTATGTCGCACTCAAAAATCAATTTCTCGAGTAAATTTTCAAGATCCGACCGCACATTATCATCTTCATATTCTAAGATATACACATATAAAAAATCAAGTGATTTGAAGTTTGTTTACTCCATTTTCTTTGAGTTCAAACATTAACGGTTTTTTAACAGTAGAACAAAATGGAACGATTAGATCAATGAGTAAACGAATTTCAAATCATTTGATTTTTATATGTGTATATTTTAGAATATGAATATGATAATGTGCGGTGGGATCTTGAAATTCACTCAAAAAATATGATGTTTGAGTGCGACATAGGAGGGAGTTGCCTCCTGTGTCAGCTGATTTACATTTCTCTCATATATATATATATATATATATATATATATATATATATATAATATATATATATATATATATATATATATATATATAGGGGTTACTGTACCTCAGCCGGCAGGCTGAGAGAGTTCTCTCAGCCGGAGGACGTGGCAACATCCGCACCCCATATCTGTCATAAATTTTGGCGGACAAAAACCTGAAAAATCCCGCCCAATTTAATGTCAGTCACCTCAACATTTTATTTTCCGAAAATACCCTCCCTCACAACCTTTTACCTTATGTAAAAATTTACAGCTCTAAAATTTCAACCGGCGATTCTGATTCAATTAGTTATTTTCTTTCAAAAATTTCGTCCCTTTTTTAAAAAATATATTTGCAACTGATGGCGCCTAAGAAATCATCCGTCGAAAAGGTACTATAAAAATGATATTTTTCAAAATTTTTAGGGTTTGTGTATTTTAATAGTTTTAAATTTTTTCCACATTTATTTCCGATGTCGCAAGTTTTTTTTTTAAATCTTGGAACCATGGTCGCAATTAAGAAAGAGATTCTCAAACATTAGATGATAAATAAAATTTTAATTTATAAAATTTGTAACACGACGAATAAGGTCCTATTTTTTCAAGTTTTTATTATTTACTTCTATTTTTACTATGTCGCAGTATTTTCGAAAAAATTGATTTGCATACACTTATTGACCTCGGTTCGCAGTTGATAAAATTATAGTTTAAGATTTGTGCGACTTTGGGATTTTTTTTTTTTGGACCTTTCCTTGTAGACGAATGCGACATGGGGTCGCAGTTGTTTGAATATGAGTTGTAGTCTCTTGCGACCAAGGTCGCAGTGTGTTTAACATAATTTGTTTTATCAAACTTGGGTCGCACTTGTTTCTGATTGTACTATAGTCTTATGCGACCTTGGTCGCAGTGTCGACCAGGGTCGCAGTTGTTCTGATTTCACTGTAGTCTTATGCGACCTTGGTCGCAGTGCTGTATTGGGTCACAGTTTTTTAACATTGCACTGTAGTCTTGTGCGACCTTGGTCGCAGTGTGGTATTGGGTCGCAGTTGTTTCTGATTGCACTGTAGTCTTATGCGACCTTGGTCGCAGTGTCGACCCCGGGTCGCAGTTATTCTAAATGCACTGTAGTCTTATGCGACCTTGGTCGCAGTGCAGTCACCGTAGTCTTTTGCAACTTTGGTCGCAACTGTTTTTTATGGCACCGTAGTCTTTTGCGACTGTGGTCGCAGTGTCGACCCTGGTCGCAGTTGTTTCTGTTTGCACTGTAGTCTTATGCGACCTTGGTCGCAGTGTCGTCTCTGGTCCAAGTTGTTTTGTTTGCAATGCATGACTGCGACCGAGGTCGCAGTTTATTAAAAAACAAATATGCTTTTTATTTATGTCCAAGCATTTATGTCCAGGCATGTGAAAATGATACAAAACGATCTCTTATACAATAAGATTGAGTGTTACAATACAGGAGTACAAAGAAGCCCCCCCCTCTCTCAGGGGTTGCACTCACTCCTTAAAGATGCATATGATTCCAAGTACAGGATGTTTGGAAGGGCGCCAAACCAGGATTGGACACTGTGGCGACGATCGGAGCCGATTGCACTGTGATGCACGACTAAACATCGAAAGAGACCTTGTTGACTAAGAGCAATGGTGTTCTTGAGGTCTGGTAGCAGCAGAATCCTCCGATTCCACCTGACCCTCCAAAGTGGCGGGATACGATACTTCGTTGATGAACATCTCTTCCACCAGAAGGTTATCCAGTGAGCATGGAGTTTCCTCGATGTCACTTCTGGGGTAAGAGAGGAGGTTTTGAGACCTCACAGGGTATGCTACCCACCACTATATCCACCACATCCCCCGCCGCTATACCCACTCTGACCATGCCATGCCAGCAAGCTTGACTGGTGCATCAAGTCCGAGGAGATCTTGGTGAGGGTTAAGTCCTCGTCAGCGATCACGACTTCTTCCCTTGTGGACGACGAGGACCATGACTTCTTCCCTTGTGGACGATGAGGTCTATGACTTCTTCCCTTGTGGACGAATATCGATCAAGTTCGTCGGGCAAATATTCTCCCAGGGGCCCAGCGAACCTGAAAAAGGACAATCAAGCTTACCTGCAAGAATCATACAAAGTTAGAGACTCTGAAGAAGGCGGAAATTCTCAGAGCAATTGCTCTCGAAAGAAAACAGTCTAAGTATGGGCTGTTAAAGGGAGAGGGTGAGCCCTATTTATAGGTAGCCCATAATAACCATAATTAATGGTTCATTAATCAGAACCGTCGGCCTTAATGACCGCACGACTATCGAAGTCCAATGAAAGGCTGACGCGTGGATTAGCCATGCGACCCTGAGATCAATTCGCGTATATCAAATCTTATAAAAATTACTATATTAATTACACTGAATTAAATGAAGTAATTAATATTCTTTCTACCGTGATAAAATAACAGTCTAGAAAAAGAGATGCACTAATGTTAATCACGAGAAAGGAAGATGTGCACCATACGTAATCTAAAGAAATAGGCAAACAATTCTATAACAAGTTAATTTGTACTTCGGATTCTTCCGCAATAAATCTTCAATTAATATTTATTATTTTTTTTACCACTTCTTACCATACTCAACCATCACCTGTAACAATTATTATTACTATTCATGTTCTTCCACAATATTCACCTTTATATAATGCTTGTTACTAATATATTATCTCATACCTAAAAACTATATTTTTGCTCTTTCTTTTCAATTTGATTTCAAAAAACTTCCAAAAAATTCAGTCTTGAATAATGTCTTCCCCATCTTTTTCCTCTGAACACTTAGATTTCAACTTCAATCGTTCCCCCACCGGTCCTTTGTCTTCAGGATATTCTAGTGAATCTGATACCAGTCTGGACTTCACTCCTTTTGACTATCTCACTACATCAAATAATGTATTCACTGATCCTTCTATTCATGATGATAATGAAGTTTTCATGTGGGTTAGTGAAGAAGACATTATTCCTCTGCCACTTGACGGAGACATGCTTGATGAAAGCATGTCCTCTGATGTTGTAGGCTCGCTTCCTAGCAACGGGTCAGACGAAGAACTTGATAGAGACGATCCATTCTGGGAGTTCATCGGTGTAACAAAAAAAACTCAAAAACAAGAAGATGATGAGGAAATAAGTGATGAAGAGGAAGAGCAGAAGAATGAAGACGATGCATCTGCTTATGATGGTGATAATGACGAGGATTAGGATTTCCTGATCTTCTGATATTCAATTATATTTTGTCTTCTTTTAAAAACTTTTAATTCTATTTTTTTGTAAGGTCTCTTTCTCACTATATTAACTTATAAGCTCTTTTAATTACATATCCAAGCTGCGACTGCTGCTCTTATACACTGCGACCATAGTCGCAGTCCTACTACGGATGCAATAATTAAAAATAATTCATACGTTATAGGCGGCTGAGACAAAAAGATACGGTGAACTGCGACTATAGAATCAGTCCTTATTCAGACAACAATCAAAAATAAAGAACAAAAAGAATATAAAATAATACGTAAACTGTGATTATACTATCGCTCTCGTTAAATACTGCGACCATAGTCGCGGTACTGCGATCATAGTCGCAGTCCATGGTCGCATAATATATGTAAAAAACCAATTTAATTGTTCATAGGAGGATCGGACAAACATTCAGAAATTATACGAAGGACAGTATTTGATGACTAACGGTTGACAATTTATGGTCGCAGTTACTTAATCATTTATCAGCTCCCAATGCGACTATGGTCGCAATAATGTACTGTTTTGGAGTTTAAAGTAATTTAAAGTTATAGTGTATTAACTTTTAAACTATTTTGGATAACTGAACAGTCACCTAGGAAGTATACAATTTTTGGGACAAGGTAGAAAATAAGTTTGGGAGATATTCACGTGGTTTGAGAGCTTAAACCTTTTGGAATTCCGGGATTACAAATATATAAAGGGTCATCAGTAAAGGATTATAAACATACTCAATTGTTTTTGCTGAAACTAGTTACTCTCACTGTTCGGAAATAGATTCAAAAATGTCATCTCCACCGTCTTCACCGAAAAGAAGCCAATTATCTAATGATGATTGGATGTATAATTCTGAAGCGATGCCTCGCTACGGGTCAGAGGATGAGCTTGATATAGACGACCCGTTCTGAGAGTTCATTGATGAACCAAAATACTTAAATGAAGAGGAAGAAAGCGAAGAGGAGATTATCGCTGAAGAGGTGGAAGGGACGGAAAGCGATACGGAAGACGAAAGCGGTCATACTCTTGATGACGAATCTGATTACGATGGTGATGACGAAGATTAGAAGTTTAAAAATTGTATTTTGTTTTTTTTTAAATATATATGAATCTGTTTCCTAAGGTTAATTTTAAAATGAAGGATATATATGACTTTTTTTTAAATTAAAGCAGTCATACTTTTTTTTTAAATATATATGACTTTGATCGCAGTTGTTGGACGAGTCTTAATAAAATACACTGCGACCTTGATCGCAGTT
The DNA here is from genome assembly GCA_038442645.1 of Agave tequilana. Taxonomy (NCBI): domain Eukaryota; kingdom Viridiplantae; phylum Streptophyta; class Magnoliopsida; order Asparagales; family Asparagaceae; genus Agave; species Agave tequilana. The sequence continues at coordinate 168,154 of JAVJIF010008762.1, forward strand.
GCTGGTCTTTAGTATTAATCAACAACACTGCGACCTTGGTCGCTATGCGTGTCAATAAAAAGAAAACACCATCCTAACGTACTGCGACCTAAGTCGCTGTCATTGTACTGCGACCCTAGATTGCAGATACTGGCCCTCTTTATCAATAACAACATTGCGACCTTGGTCGCAATTAACCATGTACACTGCGACCAAAGTCCCTGTCTACATTATATACACAAAAAAATAAACTATATAGGAGAACCTAGATCTGACAAAGAGAGGTAAGGAAATAGGGGGGAAAAATAATTTATAATCAATAACCTAAATCATATAAAGAGCGGCAAAAAGAAAGGGAGAAAAAAATAATAATAAACAAGTCTGACAACGTGCGCTCCAAAAATTGCCTTTTGGGCAAAAAATAATAAACAATAAGGAAAGTTAAAGAAAAAGTAGCGTTTCATAAGGGGTATTTGGTAATTTAACTTCTTCTTATAAGCGGGCCGCAAGTTACTGAGGTGACAAATTGAGCCACGTCACCGCAGGCTGAGGGAGTACTCTCAGCCCGCGGGCTGATATACATTTTTCTCATATATATATATATATATATATATATATATATATATATATATATATATATATATATATATATATATATATATATATATATTGAGTTGATCCTCTAAGAACGGCTCTCACGAATTCATGTGAGAACTTTCACGTGAGCCGTCGGATCTGATAGAGATCTAGTTTTATTTGATTTGATCTATCAGATCCGACGACCCACGTGAAAGTTCTTCCAGAAATTCGTGAGAACCGTTCTTAGAGGATCAGCTCCATATATATATATATATATATATATATATATATATATATATATATATATATATATAGAAAAATGTATATCAGCTGATGGCTGAGAGACCCTCTCAGCCTGCGGTGACGTGGCACATTATTAGCCACACTAGAAAGGACGGCCCGCCTATCGAAATAGTTGAATGTATTAAATAGTCCTGCTGTAAAAGACAGTAGATCTGTATAGTTTATTATATTTTTATATTTTCTGACGTTACTCAATTTTGTCACAATTATCTTTTATAACTGCGGCCAAACTGCAAACATTTTTTTATCAAATCACGAAACTAATTTGAATGCTTCTTTATTTTTTTTTGTTATCTGATTTGAAATTTAATGATTTTTTAATATAGTCGCAGTTTACTTTTTTTCGCATATAATGTATAAATTATTATTTTTTTACATATTGAATTCGGACAAGGACTGCGACTATGATCGCAGTGCTTAAGGAGAGCAAGTCGTGGTACTGCGACTATGGTCGCAGTACTCACGACAGCATTTTTTTTGGGTGAGTTTTTTGCTAAGTTATATGTAATAACGGTGTCTAAGGACTGATACTATAGTCGCAGTTTACGTATGGTTTTATATGTTTGATCTTTACTGTAACTTATTGCATGCGAAGTAGGACTGCGACGTGGTACTGCGACTATGGTCGCAGTACTCGCGACAGCATTTTTTTTGGGTGAGTTTTTTTGCTAAGTTATATGTAATAACGGTGTCTAAGGACTGATACTGTAGTCGTAGTTTACGTATGATTTTATATATTTGATCTTCACTGTAACTTATTGCATGCGAAGTAGGACTGCGACTATGGTCGCTGTGTTTAAGAACAACAGTCGCAATTTTCTATTTTGTGATATACAGTGAAATATACAGTGAAATATACTGATTTGAGAGGATTGCGATGATGTTCGCAGTATTATCTGTTCATATTGGACTGCGACCATGGTAGCTGTTTATAACTTTATTGAATGAAAAACGATCAAACTGTTTATGACTGGACAGCGACCGTGGTCGCAGTTTCATATGTAATTATAATATGAGTACTGCGACCATTATCTCAGATAAGATGCAGAATTAATACCTATACGGTATACTTTATATGTATTTTAAAAATGTGAAAGATTATTTTACAGATAGAAGTAAATTTTATTTATAACATAATATGGTGAGAATGAGACCTTACAAAAAAAGAGCATTAAAAGCTTTTAAGAGAAGACAAAATAACGTTGAATATCAGAAGATCAGGAAATCCTAATTCTCGTCATCATCACCATCATAAGCAAATTCGTCTTCTTCATTCTCCTGGTCTTTCTGTTCATCACTTATTTTCTCATCATCTTCTTATTTTTGAGGTTTTTTTGGTTCATCGATAAACTCCCAGAATGGATCGTCTCTATCAAGCTCTTCGTCCGATCCGTTGCGAGAAGGCGAGCCTAGAGCATCAGAGGACATGCTTTCATCAAGCATGCCTCCGTCAAGTGGTAGAGGAATAATGTCCTCCTCACTAACCCACATGAAAACTTCATCATCATCATGAATAGGAGGATCAGTTAAAATATTATTTGATGTAGTGAGATAGTCAAAAGGAGTGAAGTCCAGACTGGTATCAGATTCACTAGAATACCCTGAAGAAAGAGGACCGGTGGGGGATTGATTGAAGTTGAATTCTGAGTGTTCAGAGGAAGAAGATGGGGACGACATGATTCAAGAATGAATTATTTTTCTGAAAGTTTTTGAAATCAAATTGAAAAGGAGCAAAAATATAGTTTTTAGATATGAGATAATATATTAGTTACAAGCACTATATAAAGGTCAATAATGTGAAAGAACATGAATAGTAATAATAATTGTTATAGGTGACGGTTGAGTATGGTTAGAAGTGGTAAAAAAATTAAATATTAAATTGAAGAGTTATGGCTGGAGAATCTGAAGAGTACCTTTTTTCAGAGGTTTACTACGTGAAGTACAAATAAACTTGTTATAGAATGTTTTGCCTATATCTTTAGATTTCGTATGGTGCACATCTTTCCTTTATCGTGATTAACATTAGTGCATCTTTTTTTTCTAGACTGTTGTTGTATCACGGTAGATAGATTATTAATTACTTCATTAAATTCAGTGTAATTAATATAGTATTTTTATAAGATGTGATAAATGCAAACTGATCTCAGGGTCGCATGGCTAAACTACCTTGTAAAATTATAAAAAATCTTTTACATAAGGCATGCGAAAAAGATTGCGACTTTGGTCACAGTGCTGAAGGAGGTCGCAGTGCTATACGATAATATGTTTTCGCCTGTTATTTTTTATGTTATAAGGAATGCGACTATGGTCATGCGTGATATAAAAAAGTTTTTTGTTATACTATGACTGCGACTAGTGTCGTAGTCGTCATTTAAAATTGAAAGTTATTTTGTATTAAGTCTGCGACCATGGTCGCAATGATTGAAAGTTTTATTATATTATGACTGCGACTATGAACGCGAAATTTGTAAAACGGTGAAAATTCTGTTACAGAAGACATGCTCTGTTTATTTCACATTATGTTCATCAAATTTTTTTCTATTATATTTTCGATGTAGTAGAATTACGAATTTTATAACTGTAAATATATTCAACTGAAAATTATTTTATGGGGTATTTTTTTCATTTTGATTCACGAATGTTTAGGCGGGATTTATGGGTATTTTTGTCATTTTGATTCACGAATGTTTAGGCGGGATTTTTTTTGTTTTTTTTGGCGCCTACACTCTGCGGCCGACCTGTGGCATATATTCAGCCACGTCACCGCGGGCTGAGAAACTCTCTCAGCCGTCGACTGAGGTACAGTAACCCCATATATATATATATATTACTGTACCTCAGCCTGCAGGCTGAGAGAGTTTCTCAGCCGGCGGGACGTGGCTGAATATATGCCACACATCGCCCGCAGTGTGTTGGCGCCAAAAAAATTAAAAAAATCCCGCCTAAACAATCGTGAAACAAATTGACAAAAATACCCCTTTTTTAATTCTAAAGTGGAATAAAGTCATGAACAAACAAAATTTCAGTTAAATATATCTACAGTTATAAAATTCGTAATTTGGATACATCGAAAAATATAATTAAAAAAAATTGGATCAATATAATGTAAAATAAGCAGAAGCATTGAAAATTAAAAAAATATGCCATGATCGCAGACTTAATACAATATAACAACTGCGACACAGTCGCAGTCACTAGTCGCATTCATAGTATAACAAAACATTTTTATGCGACCCAATACAATATAATTTCAATTTTATATGACAACTGCGACACAGTCGCACTCACTAGTCGCAGTCATTGTATAACAAAACTTCTTTATATAACGTCTGCGACCCTAGTCGCATTCTATCGTACAACAATGCGACCTCCTTCAGTACTGCGACCAAAGTCGCAATCTTCTTTCCCATGCCTTATGTAAAAGATTTTTAATATGCGACTAGGGTGGATTAGCCATGCGACCCTGAGATCAATTCGCGTATATCAAATCTTATAAAAATTATTATACTAATTACACTGAATTAAATGAAGTAATTAATATTCTTTCTACCGTGATACAATAACAGTCTAGAAAAAGAGATGCACGAATGTTAATCTCGAGAAAGGAAAGATGTGCACCATACGTAATCTAAAGGTATAGGCAAACAATTCTGTAAAAAGTTAATTTGTACTTTGGATTCTCCCGCAATAAATCTTCAATTAAATATTTATTTTTTTCTTTACCACTTCTTACCATACTCAACCATCACCTGTAACAATTATTATTACTATTCATATTCTTCCACAATATTCACCTTTATATAATGCTTGTTACTAATATATTATCTCATACCTAAAAACTATATTTTCGCTCTTCCTTTTCAATTTGATTTCAAAAAACTTCTAAAAAAATTCATTCTTGAATCATGTCTTCCCCATCTTCTTCCTCTGAACGCTTAGATTTCAATTTCAATCGTTCCCCCACCGGTCCTTTGTCTTCGGGATATTCTAATGAATCTGATACCAGTCTGGACTTCACTCCTTTTGACTATCTCACTACATCAAATAATGTATTAACTGATCCTCCTATTCATGATGATAATGAAGTTTTCATGTGGGTTGGTGAAGAAGACATTATTCCTCTGCCACTTGACGGAGACATGCTTGATGAAAGCATGTCCTCTGATGTTGTAGGCTCGCTTCCTAGCAACGGGTCAGACGAAAAGCTTGATAGAGACGATACATTCTGGGAGTTCATCGGTGAAACAAAAAAACCTCAAAAGCAGGAAGATGATGAGAAAATAAGTGATGAAGAGGAAGAGCAGAAGAATGAAGACGATGAATCTGCTTATGATGGTGATAATGACGAGGATTAGGATTTCCTGATCTTCTGATATTCAATTATATTTTGTCTTCTTTTAAAAGCTTTTAATTCTATTTTTTTGTAAGGTCTCTTTCTCACTATATTAACTTATAAGCTCTTTTAATTACATATCCAAACTGCGACTGCTGCTCTTAAACACTGCGATCATAGTTGCAGTCCTACTACGGATGCAATAATTAAAAATAATTCATACGTTATAGGCGGTTGAGACAAAAGATACGGTGAACTACGACTATAGAATCAGTCCTTATTCAGACAAAAGTCAAAAATAAAGAACAAAAAGAATATAAAATAATACGTAAACTGTGATTAAACTATCGCTCTCATTAAATACTGCGACCATAGTCGCGGTACTGCGATCGTAGTCGCAGTCCATGGTCGCATAATATATGTAAACACCAAATTAATTGTTCATAGGAGGATCAGACAACATTCACAAAATAAAGAACAAAAAAATATAAAATAATACGTAAAACTGTGATTATACTATCACTCTCGTTAAGTACTGCGATCATAGTCGCGGTACTGCGATCATAGTATCGGTCCATGGTCGCATAATATATGTAAACACCAATTTAATTGTTCATAGGATGATCGGACAAACATTCAGAAAATATACGAAGGACAGTATTTGATGACTAACGATTGACAATTTATGGTCGCAGTTACTTAATCATTTATCAGTTCCCAATGCGACTATGGTCGCAATAATGTACTGTTTTGGAGTTCAAAGTAATTTAAAGTTATAGGTATTAACTTTTAAACTATTTTTGATAACTGAACAGTCACGTAGGAAGTATACAATTTTGGGAAAAGGTAGAAAATAAGTTTGGGAGATATTCACGTGGTTTGAGAGCTTAAACCCTTTGAAATTCTGGGATTAAAAATATATAAAGGGTCATCAGCAAAGGATTAAAAACATACTAAATTATTTTTGTTCAAACTCGTTACTCTCACTGTTCGGAAAATAGCTCACTGTTCGGAAAATAGATTCAAAAATGTCTTCTCCACCGTCTTCACCGGAAGAAGCCAATCATCTAATGATGATTGGATGTATAATTCTGAAGATATGCCTCGTTACGGGTCAGAGGATGAGCTTGATACAGACGACCCGTTCTGGGAGTTCATTGATGAACCAAAATACAAACATGAAGAGGAAGAAAGCGAAGAGGAGATTGCCGCTGAAGAGGAGGAAGGGACGGAAAGCGATACGGAAGACGAATGAGTCATAATCTTGACGACGAATTTGATTATGATGGTGATGACGAGGATTAGAAGTTTAAAAATTGTATTTTATTTTTTTAAATATATATGAATCTGTTTTCTAAGGTTAATTTTAAAATGAAGGATATATATGACTTTTTTTTAAATTAAAGCAGTCATACTTTTTTTTTTAAATATATATGACTTTGATCGCAGTTGTTGGCCGAGTCTTAATAAAATACACTGCGGCATTGGTCGCAGTTGCTGGTCTTTAGTATTAATCAACAAGAACACTGCGACCTTGGTCGCTATGCGTGTTAATATAAAGGAAACACCTACCTATATGACTTTGATCGCAGTTATTGGCCGAGTCTTAATAAAATACACTGCGACCTTGGTCGCAGTTGCTGGTCTTTAGTATTAATCAACAAGAACACTGCGACCTTTGTCGCTATGCGTGTTAATGTAAAGGAAACACCTACCTAACGTACTGCGACCTAAGTCGCAGTCATTGTACTGCGACCCTAGATTGCAGATGCTGGCCCTCTTTATCAATAACAACATATGCGTGTTAATATAAAGGAAACACCTACCTAACGTACTGCGACCTAAGTCGCAGTCATTGTACTGCGATCCTAGATTGTAGATGCTGGCCCTCGTTATCAATAACAACATTGCGACCTTGGTCGCAATTAACCATGTACACTGCGACCAAAGTCTTTGTCTACATTATATACAAAAAAATAAACTATATAGGAGAACCTAGATCTGACAAAGAGAGGTAAGGAAATAGGGGGGAAAAAATAATTTATAATCAATAACCTAAATCATATAAAGAGCGGTAAAAAGAAAGGGGAAAAAAATAATAAACAAGTCTGACAACGTGCGCACCAAAAATTGCCTTTTGGACAAAAAAAAATAAACAATAAGGAAAGTTAAAGAAAAAGTAGCTTTTCATAAAGGGTATTTGGTAATTTAACTTCTTCATATAAGCGGGCCGCAAGTTAGTGAGGTGACAAATTGAGCCACGTGACCGCAGGCTGAGAGAGTACTCTCAGCCCGCGGGCTGATATACATTTCTCTCTCTCTCTCTCTATATATATATATATCATAATTAAATGGTGGTATTTATATGTCTAAAGGCATATATCTAACCAACTCACTATTTTCGATCGTCTATTTTGTGTCGCTTGATGGATAGACAAAAATATTCAAAACACTTGATTTTTGATTTATAGATACTTGAAATAATATAGATCAACTTCAACAGAGTGAAAATTGTATTCGAATAGGGTTGTATTTGAGCTCAAATCTTTTTGAGAGGACAGAAGTCCTCTCTCTCGAAGGCCTGTTTGGTTAAGGGTGGAAATGAGGAAGTAAGGAAGTGAGGAAGTGGTATTAGTTCTCTTTGGAACTTGGGAATTGGCTAGCAAGTTCTCCGGTGTTTGGATGTTGTTGGGAAGTGTGGTTTGAAAAATGTTATGTCTTTTTCGGTGTTTGGATGGTAATGAAAAGTGGAAGTGAAAAAGTTGACCACAAAGTTGACCGCAAAATAATATTAAAATAAAAATTAATTAAGAAAAATAAAAATGGATTGTAATTAGAATGCAAATCAGATTTACATGACAAAAAATTAATTGCTTTATACTACAACTTATTATAATTGAGATTTACATGACCACAAAATTAACTGTAGCACTCTGGAAGTCAGGAAATAGTTGTGTAAAAGAGAGAAGAAAAAAGGAAAAGGGTTTTCTTATTTTCCTTTTCCGGTGTTTGGATAGATAGGGAAGTGAGCAATTATACTTTCCCATTTCCTTACTTCCGCCCACTTCCTTGCAACCAAACACACCCTATATATAACTATTGATTAGATTGATTGATTTTTTATATCATCGTTTTTAATTAATTGATGTTAAGATCATCAAATAAAATATATACCTTCATTTTAAAGACGACAATGCATCTAACTTTTTGAACAATAACATCAAATTATCAGAACCCTTGATAATGTTTTTTTTTTTTTCTCTCTCTGTATTTAACCCCTTGCAAACTTTTCCGTTGTGATTTGTGAGTCAACACGTACAAACGCTTTTATTTGCGTATTAGCTATTAAAGGTTGTTTCTAATAAAGTTTTCAAAGATTTGTTCCATATAAAGCTCCGTACGATTCCGGACCTACATAAGGTAATTATTTTTCAATATTTCTAGAATTTTCCAAATATAAAATAAGATATTATTCTTTGACTTCAGTGGGATACATAAGATATTCTTTTTGAATTTGGCAGGTTTAATTTTTCCCATAAAATAACAACTTAAGTATTTTTGCATTGACTTTCCTGGTTATAGGAATTGTCCCCCCGTTTTTTTCTCATGTGAACAAATGTAATCCTAACTCTCAGAGGACTTGTCTAAAATCCCTTATATATCATTGAATTCTCCTTTTAATCTTGAGCTTGATCACAAATTTAGCTGTGAAGAAAATACACGACTAAGTAGACTCGATCACCATTTGGTTCGAACCGGTGAAACGAACTGGAAACCGGGTCGTTTGAATTGAAACCGAACCGAACCTGCAAGGATCTGATTTCGAACCGAACTAGAACAGGGCAGAAACCAGTTCGATTCTGATTTTTAATTTTCGAAATTGGATCGGTTCTTCTCCACCTTCTCCCCCTCCAGGCCTCCTCCATATCCGCGCAACTCCCCCTCTGCCGGTAACCCACCGGCCCTCACTGGTGCGATTTCGATTCCTCAGTTTGAGAAGCCGGGAATCGTCGGTTCTAAAATCAGGGTTGGGTCGCTTATTGCCTTATGGTTGCTCTTTTTTTTTTTTTTTTTACCCTCAGTCCCAACAAAAAAGAGATCAATGTCAAAACGTGAAGCTTAAGCTCAACAATAACAACACAAGTTAAAGTTCAGGCTTGAATAGAATCGACATAAGATTTTAGACTGAGAAAGAGTAAGGTGCCAAAATAAGTTTTCACTTGACTGCTAAAGACGATCTCGTGTTTATAGTGTTAATCTCATATAAAGGTGGCCCACTTAATCTTGATTATTTGCATTGGATTCCTATTAAAGTTGACTGATATTAAGGATGCCCATATTATAGTCACATTTATATAGTTATATGGTCTCTTGAAATATAAAGGGTACCATGATGGAAAGGTTTATTTCAAGGGACTTATGTGCAAATGTGCGACCCATTTTTTCTCCTCCTGTAAAGAAAACAAAACTCACGCTCATATTTTTTTTGAGACTCTCCATCAGAAAAGAATAGAGGGGTTTTGTGAAAAGAAAAGGAGATAGAGAAAAGAGGATCCTTTGCATTAGGTCTTGCAGGAATCAAAGCGAAGGACAAGGGTCTACTTCTTCCATACATCACAAGGATCTTCAACCTTCATCTCAATCAATGGCTTCAGGTATGTATCATGTATTAAGTTAATTACATGAATTTGATTCCCTTGAGATGTATTTGATTCTTGATTCATGGCCATTATTCCGCATTAAATCAATTTAATTTCCAACATTTGGTATCAGAGCCGTGTTTAAAGAATCAATACATCTTGGATTTAGGGATTAAGGAAGGTTAGGGTTTTGATTATCGATTCATAAAAAATCGAATTTTTGATCTGTTAATTGTAGAGTTTAATAGAGGATTTAATAGCCCTAAAATCATGTTCATATTCCTCTAATTATGCAATTAATAAGGATCAAAATTCAGGATTAAGAAACCCTAATTTTCCCTAATTTTTGATTAATTCGTCGGAACAGGAACTGCAATTAGATAACTGTTTCGTCGACTAGTAATATGTTATAGTCGACTAATTCTCTTTTCCAGAGAGTTTGAAAGTCTCTGTTTGCTGCAGGAGTCGACTAGATTTTTAGTTGATTTTATGACTAGTCGACTAATTAGGTTATAGTCGACTAATCATATTTTCCAAGTCGACTAATTCAGTGACCCGAAAGTTGAGAACTCTCTGTTGGATTCAGGAGTCGACTAATAATATTTGTAGTCGACTGATAAATTTTATAGTCGACTAATTATAGGGTATAGTCAACTAACTTTTCCTTGCCCTAGTCGACTAGACCCAAACCTATAGTCGACTTAACTTGACCTTAGTCGACTAGTATTTCCTTGTAGTCGACTAATGGTCTAATATAATCAATCATTAAAGTATGTTACACATTTAAGTTGTTGTGTTAATATTGATTGATGCTTGGTCAAGTAATGTATTGAGGTATTATGGCTTTACTCAAATAAAAGATTAGAGAATATTATTGGTTAGTTTTGTATTCATAAGGCTTATTGATTTAGTAGTTGCCAAAGTGACCTATGTTAGTAAAACTTATGAATATACAACTACATAAAAGACTTGTCAATGAGGAAGACATAAAAGACAATAATATTCTCGATGGCGGTTCTAGTTAGGAGATTGGGACTGGCCCAAAGGAAAATCTCTTTCAAATAATTATGAACCGGGTAGGATAGTGTAATTTATGTAACTTAGTGCTGTGAAAATGGATACCCAAAGGTAACATGACTTACTAACTAAGTGACATAAATTATATTAGACCTACATAGGTGATAAAAGTTCTCACCTAAAGAGTGAACACTAGATATGCTTAGGTTTCGCCCAAAGGAGAAATCAAAGTGATATCAATAGTTCATCTTAATTAATTTAAAGTTGATGTATTGATTAGTGGCCCTAATGTGAGCAATGTCCTATTATGTTTCAGTGAACGTCCCTACTTCCCTTCACACTCATGCCACCAGCATTCCGGCCTTGGATGGTACAAACTTCTCAGAGTGGTTTGAACATGTACAGTTTACACTGGGTGTTTTGGACCTAGACATGGCTTTAATAGTTGATAAACCTGATGAAGTAACTGCTGAGAGTACAGCAGAACAGGTCAGCCATGCCAAAACTTGGGAAAGGTCTAATAGACTCAGTCTCATGTTCATAAAGATGACCATAGCTAATAACATCAAGACTTCACTCCCTCCTACAACTATAACATCTGAACTATTAAGTGCGGTTAAAGACCGATTTAAGTCTGCAGATAAGTCATTAGCTGGCACCCTTATGGCTGAACTTACCACCATGAAATATGATGGTAATAGAGGAGTTCAACAACACATTCTAAATATGTCTGATAAGGCTGCTAAGCTAGGATCACTGGGAATGAAAGTGGATGAGTCCTTCTTGGTACAGTTCATCCTCAACTCGCTTCCTTCTCAGTTTGGGCCATTCAAGATCCACTACAATACTCATAAGGATAAGTGAAACTTGAATGAGCTAACTGGTATGTGTATTCAAGAGGAAGTGAGACTGAAGTAAGAAGGACAGCACTCAGTGTTGGCAGTAACTTCAGGAGGTATCCATAAGAAAAGTAAATATGGAAGAGGTAAGAGATTTCCATCAAAGAAAGGAAATGACCATGGGAAAAGTAGCCAAGGTCATAGAAAAGCTTTCACTGTCAAATGCTACTTTTGTGGCAGAAAAGGACATGTGAAGAAGGACTGCAACAAGAGGAAAGCTTGGTTCGAAAAGAAAGGTACAAATCTTTCTTTTGTATGTTATGAATCAAATCTTGCTGAAGTTCCTTATAATACTTGGTGGATAGACTCTAGAGCCACAACTCATATAACTAATTCAATGCAGGGATTCCTTACAACCAGGAAACCGAAGGAAAGTGAGAGATTCGTCTTTATGGGGAACCGTCTCAAAGTGGAGGTCGAATATGTTGGTGTTTATCGACTACTCTTGGAGACGGGTCATCAGATGGATCTTGAGGATACTTTTTATGTACCTTCGATTTCAAGAAACTTAATGTCATTATCCAAATTAGATGTTTTTGGATATTCTGTTTTGTTTAGCTGTGGAAAACTCTCTTTAATGTATAATTCAATTCCGGTTGGACATGGAATTTTATGTGATGGTTTATATAAAATTTCATTGAATGATGAGTTTGCACAATCTTTATTATCTCTGTATTCGAATGTTGGTATAAAACGTGGCTTAATAAATGAAAATCCTCAATCTTGTGGCATAGACGACTGGGGCATATCTCCAGGGATAGAATTATAAGATTAGTGAAGACTGGGATTTTGGATAACCTAGACTTCACTGATTTTGATGTGTGTGTGGATTGCATAAAAGGAAAGCAAACCAAACACACTAAGAAATGTGCCACAAGAAGTAAAGAACTCCTGGAAATAATTCATACAGATATTTGCGGACCACTCTCTATTCCATGTTTTACTGGAGAGAGATATTTCATTACCTTTATAGATGATCTGTCACGTTATGGTTATGTGTATCTAATTAATGAAAAGTCTCAGACTGTTGACATCCTAGAGGTGTTCATTACAGAAGTCGAGAGACAATTAGATAGAAAGGTTAAAATCATAAGATCAGATCGAGGTGGTGAATTTTATGGTAGATATGACGAGTCAGGACAACATCCTGGTCCATTTGCCAAATTTCTAGAAAAGCATGGCATTTGTGCTCAATACACAATGCCAGGTACGCCTCAGCAGAACGGTGTTGCTGAAAGGCAGAACCGAACACTTATGGATATGGTTAGGAGCATGATGAGCTTCTCTAATATACCCAATTCATTGTGGAATGAAGCCTTAAAGACTGCTATGTATATCTTGAACAGGGTTCCTAGTAAGGCTGTCCCAACAACTCCTTTCGAGTTGTGGACTGGTAGGAAACCTAGTTTAAGACATTTACATGTTTGGGGTTGTCCAGCAGAGGATAGAATATATAATCCACAAGAAAAGAAATTAGACTTAAAAATAATATCTGGGTATTTCATTGGTTATCCAGATAAGTCTAAGGGATACAAATTTTATTGTCCTAACCATAGTACAAGAATAGTTGAAACTGGTAATACCAGATTCCTGGAAAATGGTGAAATTAGTGGGAGTGCTGAACCAAGAAAGGTAGATCTTGAAGTGGTAAGGGTAAATATCCCAATACCCTTTCTTTCAAGAGAAATTGTTGTCCCTCAGCTTGAGAAACAGAAAGTGTCAATTGTAAGTTTAAATACCACTTTAATGGTTGCTGATCCAATGACAAAGGGATTGCCTCCAAAGACATTCAAGGAACATGTTGTAAGAATGGGTCTTTTGGGCAATCTGTAAATGTGTATTTTGGTACTTATGTAATTGACATTATTGTACAAATAAAAGTTCTACTTCTGTGTTTCCTGTTATCCAATTATGTGTGCACATATTATGTATGGATGTTTGTTAAACAGGAAATGTCTTTACAAGACAATTACAGGGGTCATTTTGGTTATGGACTCAATTAGTAAGGGTTATCAATGTTGTGGTACATAGAAGGGAGTATGACGTGGATGTTGTATAACCGCTATGACTCGCATTGGTAGTCCAAACTAATTGCAGTATTACGGTATTTCATATTTGGGCTTATCAGTTGTTGTTTTTTAAATTCGTGATCACGTGTCAAGTTTTTTCAGTATGGAATCCAATGGAGTCAAAATGATTTTCAAATGAGTCTTTTCTTTTATTTGTTTTCTAAAGTTTTAACCTAATCGGTTAGTGGTCCAAGTGGGAGAATGTTAATCTCATATAAAGGTGGCCCACTTAACCTTGATTATTTGCATTGGATTCCTATTAAAGTTGACTGATATTAAGGATGCCCATATTATAGTCACATTTATATAGTTATATGGTCTCTTGAAATATAAAGGGTACCATGATGGAAAGGTTTATTTCAAGGGACTTATGTGCAAATGTGCGACCCACTTTTTCTCCTCCTGTAAAGAAAACAAAACTCACGCTCATATTTTTTTGAGACTCTCCATCAGAAAAGAATAGAGGGGTTTTGTGAAAAGAAAAGGAGATAGAGAAAAGATGATCCTTTGCATTAGGTCTTGCAGGAATCAAAGCGAAGGATAAGGGTCTACTTCTTTCATACATCACAAGGATCTTCAACTTTCATCTCAATCAATGGCTTCAGGTATGTATCATGTATTAAGTTAATTACATGAATTTGATTCCCTTGAGATGTATTTGATTCTTGATTCATGGCCATTATTCCGCATTAAATCATTTAATTTCCAACATATAGGTGCTGGCAGGCGACATGACTTGAGTTTGTCTCTATTTAATACAAAGAGTTCATGTGTAATCGGTTGGATAAGGTCAAGATTATAATTTGAATAGAGTTTTATTTGTTAAGTTAGTGGTTCCATGCAATTATATTTTATAGTTTTTTTAGAATGAATGAAAATGTAATATTCAGGGTCTCTTTGGTTGTCGTAATTGACCGTAATTCGTAAGCCGTAATTGGTAAAATCTTTTACAGTTGTAAATGAGTTACATGTATGTAAGTTTTATGGTGTTTGGTTGGTAATAAGTTGTAAGTGGAAAAATGTTTGTATTTTACGGTGTTTGGTTGTCGAAATGTGTAAGTCTTAAGTGGAAAAGTTGACCACAAAATTAACTATTTGATAATTTAAAAAATTTAATATTGTAGATATACTAAAATGCTAAATATTAAAAATAATCAATATTAATATAAAAAATAATACAAATTTGCATGACTACAAAATTAACTGCAAGTAGGCTGCAAGTGAGTGCTAATTGGGTTGCAAGTGAGTGGTAGTTGAGTTACGTAAGTCTTTTACGTATTACGGTACAAACGAATACCGTAATTGTAATTGGGTTGTAAGCCATTTACGAATTATGAATTTTTAACGATTTTTATGACGAAACAAACTTTTATGACGAAACATACAGCCCCTCAGAAATAAAACTTTTCATCCGTGGGAAATACTCCATGCACTCAAATATGAAGTTAAACTGTAGAGAGCATACAAAAACTCTCACTCCGTGTGCTTTATGCATTTTAAAAATCTCTTAAAATAGAGAGGGCTCACAGATAACAGAGTGGGAGTGAGGTGTGAGAAGTAGGCCTGAGCGTGATTTGATTTGGTTCAATTTTAAAAATTTTTTTCAAACTGAATCAAAACGTTCAAAAATCGAACCAAAATCTAATCTGAAGGACAAATCAAAGCAGATCGAACCGAAATTTTCAGGTTTGGTTCTGAACCGACTTGGAAGCTAAAATTTTAGTTCATTTGCTTAGCATTTTTTTTATTTATTTAACAGTAGCCTTGCAGGGATACTCTGGGAATAACAATAACTACGTCAGGGTTTTGCCTTCTCAGAATCAGATTAGATTGATATATCTGTTAGTTAAGGTCTTGGTTGCTACACATTTTGTTAATGAAATATTTGAAACGAAACACATATTATGCCAATGCAACTCACTGTAACAAGTCTTTCTCTTGCTCTATTTGCTCTTGTTATAGTATATACTTGTACTATGTACATTTTGTGATAGATTTTGTATAATGATTTTTTTTTTTTGAGTTGAAATTATGGGACCGTAGCTGATCGAGAGACACGAGAACTCATTTGCTATTCAAATTACTCAGCAACTTGTTGATGACCGTGCAAGTGTGCAGCATGGCTATGCCCTTGCTTATATTCATTTGCTGCAGAACCCACTGCCTTCTTATAGTTCATTAGTTTTTAAGGTTGTTTGTATCACTAATTTTCTAATTTTTGTTGTTCGATTGTGTCAGAGCATTCTTTGCTCTTGTTTTGATTCTATACACTACATGAATGATGAACAAGGTTATAATATACTATCGGATTTAATTGGTTGGTTCGGGTTGAATTTACTCAATCTCGAAACTGAGAATTGATTTTCTTTGAATTCCGAACCGAATCAAACCGAACCGATGTTGATATAAGCCGAACCGAACTGATAGGATGACTCTGTTCGGTCAGCTATGTCGGTTTGATCAGTTTAAAGAGATTATGCTCACTCTTAGTGTGGACCGTGAAGTCTCATATTAAAGTGCCGATTACGTCTTATATTAAAAAAAAAAAAATCTCTTGAAATATTGAAAAAAATATAATAAGAAAAATACACAAGAGGCTACGTGCAAGAGCTCCCAGTACACAATTTCTATTTGGATTTCTCCAACCGACATTTGAAAATTTGGGTAATTATGTCTCCATCTCTGAAATATTTATATTTTCATTTCAATCTAACGACAAAAGCCCGCATGCTGTCAATTATGATTTTTTGTAATCCGAAAACGAATCAAAAGACGACAATATTTTTTAAGGTTCAATAAAAAAGTAGCAGAAGACAAAAGGGTAATTTAGTCAGTTCAAAATGGAATCAAATAAGATCTGAAACTAAGAAAAAAAGAATATTCCATGCACAATCTTCTCGTTTCTTTGAAGGGTCCCGACTTAAAAAGAAATTCGGTGTCAAGATGAAAAAAACGAAGAAGACGAACAAAGAAAGATTTCAGGGGTCAAAGCAGAATTAACAAAATGTCAGGCATCGATATGAAAAAAAACCCAACATTTTTCGATATCTGTCGAGGCTCCACCTACCACTGCGAAAGCTGTCCTTTTCCGAAGTATTGCATGTAAAATCTCTCTCGCCATTCTTTTCCCTCTGGCTTTCCGTCTCCTTCTCTTGATTTTCTCGGACCTCGCTCAACAGATCGAGAGCAAAACGAAGGGAAACAAAAAATCCATGTCATAGAAAAAAATAAACCCCAAATTAAAACAGGAAACAGGGAGCAAGGATTTAGGAGAGCCGCCGCTTTGGGTCTCTCAGGTCTACTCTCTTTTCTCCCTCTTTTCTTCTCTTATTTTGACACCTGCTGCTAATTTTAGTGGAATTTCTCCGAAATGTGACCCAATTTTCGAGAGCCCAGAAATGGGTTCCTGTTTCCATTGACGGGTCTTATGTTGCTTCTTTTACTTCTTACTGTTCTTAGTAAATTTTTGTAGCTACCCTTTCTCCCTCAGAGTTGTGTATGTATATATCTACAGCTGTTTTTCTCTTTTTTGATTTCCCTTTTATGAAATTTGATCTGGGTTTTTGTTGCTTAGAAAGAGTGTTTATATTACTTTATATATTAATTTATTTTATTCTGATTTTTTTGAATTTTTTTTGGCAAGCTGATCAATTGTTACTCACTACATGTTCTGAATTGGGGTCCTAGGAGATGAATTGTAAAGGAATTGGATTCGAATGGTATATTATTTATTTCTTATTATTTAAATACCAATTTGGGGAATACTTTTTCTTTTTGTTCTTCCAGCTTTTCTGGAGATACAAGGATCGGATTCCCAATAATGGAGTAGATTTTTTCGTAGAGGATGCCATCTTTGGAACTTGTACATCACATCGATGGATTTGAGTTTCTTGTTGATGATTCATTTCTTGCTTTGCTTGTTGGGTTGTCTGCTTGGCAACAATTAAAATTCAACTGGTCATGAATATATCGAGTTTTGTTTTGACAAAAGCAATATGTCGGGGCATGGATTTGATCATAGTGCATCACAAGCTAATATGTTTATTGAGGACACATTACAATATGCAGTGAATTGATGAACGATCCATGATTTTGTACCTTATTGATCTAAATCTCAGGTTCTATGTATTGAAGCTTTAACCTATGGATAGGAGCAGGGCGGAACCAAGATTAAAATTTGGGGTGGGCTGCAACCTTTTATAACATTTGCATGTGCAATATATGAATTTGTAATATTCTCCACTAAATCAGGGACAAAACCACGAATAAATTTGCCAAAAAGAAAAAAAAAATAATAGAAGGGTTCTAAGGTAATATATGAAAAAGTGAAGGGGTCTAAAGAAATATATGAAAAAGTGGGGCGGGTTGTAGCCCGGCCCAACCAACACTTGGCTCCGCCCGGATAGGAGGAGATGAACCCTTATGTGCTGTCATTAAACTTATATCTGCTTCATTCAATCAATTGTGTTTCTGTTTCATGTTGCTTTCACTGGAATGGGTGTTCTGTTCCTGCAAAGGAGCATGTGGTACTTGTTATAATTGGCTCAAGTGCTTGCAAAAGGAGAGATTAGTTCTGCTTCTTTCTGAGTACAGTTCTGTATATTGATGGGTTAGCTGGTTTGACTAGTGAGCTGTTGAGATGGATAAAACTGTATATGTCAATACCAATTATGCCGTAGATGGGATATAAAAGTTAGGCACTTGAAGCCAGTGACATACGTGAACTAGGGTGGATTTCTAAAACTGCTAGACTGGTTTTCGGATCACAGATATCATGTCTAATAGAAATAGTATCTGATTGTTCATGGTGCATATCTTTGCACGGGTGCATGCTATGCTTAGGAATGACAGATTTAGTACAAGTGACAGAAAATGTCAGTGAAGGTTTTGATGTTGCTTGTAAGAATTGATTATGAATAACTATGCGGTTATGTTGCAAAATCAGCAAGGCTAATGGTCAAAAGTTCATGGGTTTGCCTGCACAGCATTCATGCTAGAATGTCATCTACTGGGATGACACCACCACTTTGAAGGATAGGCTATTCAGTTTATGATCACTGGTCTGGTCTCTACAATTTCATTTATGACTTTATGAATAAATATATTAGATCAGAAAAATGTGACCACAAAATGTTAGAGCTTTGGAAGAAATTCTTTGCTATATGCTGCTATCATTTTTTCTAATGCATATCATCATCAAAAGGTAAATAATATGGATCACATGATAAACTGGGCGATTAGCTAAGTGTCTAATTTCTCTGTTATTCTTTGTTTCCCCTTGTATTCTTTCCTATCAATCAACACAACTTATATGTAATAGTGAGTTGAACCTCAACATGTTGATGAACAATCGGCACTTTTTCAGCCTGCTGTTATCACTAGTAGATGATCCTTATTATCCCTTGTTTGTAAAGCCATGATTGAAGTGTATATATTCTTCATCTTTGCCATTCATTTCTTTCCTTTAGTTATCATGCATACATATTTTATTCTGTTCATCTCTCAGTATTCTGTTAATTACCCTTTACATACCCAATATTGTTATAAAGTAACACTTTCATACCTACTTCCATTTGGTATGTTTTTCTTGATGGTGCATTAGTGCAGAAATTCTAAGCGGTGTCTGCTTATCGTAAGGAACAATGAGCACAATCTAGAGAAAAAGTGATCATTATCAGTATCTTCCCACACAATCCTCCTCCCGTCCCCTCTTCCTAATCTTCTATGACAAATATGATCTTTTTGTGCTTACTGGTCATTCATTATGTCGGACCATTTGGTATGTTTTTCTTGATGGTGCATTAGTACAGAAATTCTAAGAGGTGTCTGCTTACCGTAAGGAACAATGAGCACAATCTAGAGAAAAAGTGATCACTATCTGTATCTTCCACACAAACCTCCTCCCGTCCCCTCTTCCTATTCTTCTATGACAAATGTGATCTTTTGTGCTTACTGGTCATTCATTATGGGTCTGTTTGGTTGTCGTAACTGGCCGTAATTCGTAGTTGTAATTGGTAAAGTCTTTTACAATTGTAAATGAGTTACATCTATGTAAATTTTACGATGTTTGGTTAGTAATATAAAATTGTAAAGTGGGAAAGTGTATTGTACTTTACGGTGTTTGGTTGTCGTAATGTATAAGTCGTAAGTGAAAAAGTTGACCACAAAATTAACTATTTGGTGATTTTAAAAGTTTTAATACTGCAAATAAATATTAAAAAAAGTTAAATATTAAAAAATTTTAATATTAATATAAAAAAATATTACAAATTTGTATGACCACAAAATTAACTGTAACTGGGCTGTGAGTGATAACTGGGTTGCAAGTGAGTGGTAGTTGAGTTACGTAAGTCTTTTACGAATTACGGTCCAAACAAACACCGTAGTTGTAACTGGATAGTAAGTCATTTACGAATTACGGAGTTTTACGCGAAACAAACGACCCCTATGTCGGCAATCATTTTGTGTCTTAGGTTGCACTTCTCGCCTCCTCTCTCTTCTTCTTCCCTTCCTCTCTTTCTTTCGTGCTTCTGTGATAAATCCAATCTACTTGTGCTTAGTGGTGTTTCATAATGTCAGTAATCCTTTATGCCTTAGTTCACTCTTCCCCCCTATTTCTGTGATAAATTAGGTGATAGCTTCCAATTGAATCTTCTTCACTTTTGACTAATTAGTTAATTACTAATGTACTTTTGTCTATGGTACATGCCCATGATGCACTACGTGTACGCTGCATCCTAATGCTACACCCAAGTCAGGCTCACTAGAAACAAGAAAGTAATTATGTTGTTGAAAGGGGAAACAGTCAGGGGAGTCTGTGCAACATGGGTAAGGTAAGAAGTAACTAGAACTAGGTGAGGGCTATATAGTTATGGCCTGATTGGAGTGTGGAGATAGGGAGGAGGTAAAAGTTCTAGTTGTATAGGAAGGGCCATAAAGTATAATGAATAACAGAAGTTTATTATAGTTATTCTTCTTAAAAAGAATTTTAGAGGGTAGTATTTGGGCCACAATTATAAATTAATCTTGCTCTATTCAATTTTCTTAGCCCTAGTTATAAAAGATAAAGTGAATGGCGTAAGAATGTACATAACTTATCCAGATTCTCTTTTCCCTTCTTTTAGGTGGTATTGATGGAAGTTCAAAATGAATCCATTTAATATGTTCTTTTGAAAGTACAAAGGTGTGGGCAAGCCCCACCCTTTCATTGCCGGCAGAATAATGAAACAAGGGGCAACCTACAAGATAAAGCAAAGTAAAAAAGTGCTTCAAGTGATACCCCTGCCCTAAATCCATAGAGAAAACCTCCCCCTCTCAGCAAGAAAAATACAGAGGCATAAAAGTACAAATGGGAGACATAAACAAGAGCATAGAAAGAGCATCACATGATCATCACCCAACTTGCCTTGTCCTCGTTCTTCAGTAGTCCTACTGCTCTCTTATGCCTATGTGTCTGCTCCGGCGTCCAAAAGCCAACTGAGCCCAATGTGAGACGTAGCAAGATCTGATGCCGAAGACTCTGGGCCCGTCTCTCTCTCCTTAGAAGTGGCAATCTTTTCTGTATTTTCATAAACCTGACCAAACCACTAGAACAGAGATTTCCATCCCTTTCTCTCCCTTCCTATGGCTCCACTGCCCTCATAATTTTGTGTGGAGGCTGTTGCTACTCCTGTCCTTTCCATCTTCAAAACGATATTGCAAATCTCCTTAGCCCTTGGATAATATAAGAATAGGCATCACGGGATTTTGCCTTCATCAAGCATATACGACAAGTCCCATCCTCTACAAAGGACCCCACTTAAATCACATTTCTTTTTAGCTATGTAGCACTGACACGACTACTCCGACATTGACATGACACACAGATACTTGACAAATTCTTAAAAATACACACGACACGCGTGTCAGATACGTTTTGGACATGACTTGGCTCCTACCATGGAGTGTCCGTGCCACATAGCTTTTTAGAATATATTTTTTTATGTTTTTTTTGGAGGTTAGATTCTAGTTATTATGTTACTACACAGCAGATTGGAACTGTTGCTTATGTATAGTTATAGTGACATGACAAATTAGAGAGATCCCATATACATGCAAAATCAATTTGAATATTTTTTGGTTGAATATTATCCAATTAAAATATTTTTTTGGAAGGAGATCATTACACCATTGTTACTAACTGATATATGCAAGTTTATGCTGCTTTGTGCATTGACAGGAACGACAAAAGATGCCACGTTGTCATGGAAGGAATTCTAGCAATGTTGAAAAAGTCACAAGTAGAAGAAACTCTTCCTTTCTTAGATCTTTAGGTGAGAGCAACAGAAAGTTCTTTCCAGAGGTTAGTTATCCTTTCGAACCTTCCCAATTTTGTCATATCTAGTGTTCTGATTTCACCCCTGTTGATGCTGAGTAAATATAACTTGGCCATGAGAAATTGATGTTTGATGTATGCATAAATCTTTCTTCAGGGACGTCAGATATCTGCTCTTGTCTTGGGAAATACTGAACAAAGGTACTGGTTTTTTTTTTTGTTTAATTGAGGAATAACGTCTAGCATAATAAATTTCCAATTTCTTCAACGTTCAAGTGTGCTCTTATTTATGTGTCTTGTATTTAGTTACTGCAATACATAACCTGGGCTCTCCCCTTTGATTCCTCTTGGTAGCATGCACATTGGGGTTCAGTGAGCCTTCTTGCTTGCAATGTTGATCTAACTGTATTCACATTTTGTCCTGGAGAAGTACTCTTACCTCTAAAGGGCAAAAATGTATATTAACTAGAATTCTCTCTGGATAAATGCTGTCTAAGCTTTGTCAAGTTTTTTTGCATGCAATTAAGAACCTGATTTTTTCTCTTAAAGATGCTGTTGCATTTGGTTTTATCTAGTGTTTTTAACTGCCCGTTTGGACCTACTGACATCATCAGAAAGCAGAATGAACTTGCATATGTTGTTAAGTATACAGCAACAACTAAGCCATTTGTCCCAAATATTTGGGGTAGGCTACATGAAATAAAGAGAATTATGCCGGATCGGGCACATGGATCAGTTTTCTTCACTCATTCCTATCGAGCAATATGCCTTCACTAAGACCTTTAGCCTCTATATCTTGTCATATTACCTCCATCCATGTTTTCTTCAGTCACCCCTGCGCTCTTTTAACTTGCCCTAAATTGATACGCTCTATTCGCCGGACTGGCGCATCTGTAGGTCTACGTCGCGCATGACCAAACCATCGTAGGCGGTTTTCTCTCATCTTCTCTTCTATAGAGGATACACCTATCTTAGTACGAATATCCTCATTTCTCATTTTTTCTCTCTGCGTGTTACTACACATCTAACGAAGTATGGCATCTCTGCCACACGCATCTTCTGGGCATGATATCTCTTTATCGCCCAACATTCTGTGCCATATAACAAAGCTGGCCAAATAGCAGTCCGATAAAGCTGGTTACATGATATCTCTTTATAGCCCAATATGTTGTTAAGTATACACTTTATAATTTGGCAACTTGTGATGAGCATTATTCTTTTGGGCTTTTATGTAATGGACTTTTTGCTGCCAATGTTCTGCTTCTTTTCTTCTCCTTCTCTTTTTATTTTCTCATCTCCCTTAAGATCAGTCAGGTGGATTAGGATTTATTCTTGTTTTTTGGTCCCATTTAGCAGGTGCATTATTTTCACATTGGTTGCTCCAGAACTTGAAGCATACTGCAAGTTGGCAACCTTGTTACAATCGCTTCAAAGTCCTGACAAGAGAGACCATTTTCCATCTGCAGCTCTTTCTGAGTGTCCACCACCAACAATTTTCCTGATTAATCTGCAGAAGGAACATAAAACCAATCTTTCTGAAAATACATGTTCTCCAGAGTCTTCTTCTGCCTGCAGCTCTTCTGGAATGAACGCTATGAGTCAATCTCGCAACAGGAGCAAAAAAACCAAGTCTCTCAAGGATTCCTCCAATACTTCAGCGGCTAGATGTTTGGCAGGAATACTTCTTCTGGTTCACTTTGTGATAGTTTGAGCCCACTTAGTTCTGATGACTTGGTCAATGATATTTCCAAGGTGGAAAAGCCTCTTAAAAAAAGTTCAAAAAAGAAAGCAAAAAAGAAGGGAAGGAATTACAAAAGGTCCATTAGCAAAAAAGATTCCACTGACTTGGAAGGCCACATTGAAGGAAGCACCTGCAGTGCTCCTGTTGTTGAAACCTCCACGGGCTGCCCTCCAGGCTGTTCAGGTGCACAAATATCAGAGAACTTGTCTGAGAATGCAAGTTTCCCTCCTCCTTTCTCAGTTGAAAATATCTCTATGGAGAAGGGCAATAATGAAACTGATAACTATGCAGACAGTTCAATGACTATGATGTCCTGTATATCTTACAATGATGACATGGAGAAGTCTTCAGCAGTGGTTTCCCTATCTCAGGGATTTTCTCATGAAGAATTCACCGATACTAGTACTGGTGAATTGATGCGTACATCCAACACAACACATTCTCCTGACTTAGTACCTTCTACTGTTTATGCTAATATAAGAATTGCTAGCTCAAAACAAAGCTGCAATCCTAATGACAATTCAACCAGCATTTCCATGGATTTATATAATGATGAGGCAGTGATAAGCTCATTGCCGGATCATTTTAAAAGTGATGTAAGTGAAAACTGTAGTAACGATGTTGAACACAGGTTAGCACTCAAGGATAAAAGTGGGTTTCATATATCAAGAGAGGAGGATTCAGATTCCAGGAAATATGATCCTTCATGTTGCAGGACCTCTGTCAACTCAATTGTTATAAATGATGGAGTTCTGAATGATTGTGCTACCAGTGAGTGTTATTGGTCAGAGGGTCTTCATGCAGACACTAGTACTGAAAGAGCTGAATGTAGCAGTCAGGCCTGTAGCACTAGTGACTTCCATCCTGTTTTATCTGGAAAGAGAGGTAGGGCAGCTAGAAAATTGACTGCTCACACAGTGAAGGATAATAATCATCCTGTCTGGCAGAAGGTTCAAAAGATGGACACCCGGCATTGCATCAGTAAACCAAAGAATCTCTATGACGTTGCTCCGAAAGTTGACACCCATTCTAAGGATTCTGGTGCAAGGGTGAGACTAAATGCATCTTCAGGTTTTAATCAGAAGGCGAAAACTGGCAAACATCTTTATTCATATGAAATAGTTAGTGAAACTTCTGAATCAAATGAAATTAATGATAGAAAGAAACATGGTCAGTCTCGAAGCAGGTTAACTGCATAGCATTATATGAAGGGATCTTATAATGTAATGAACATTCCTAAGCCTTCTAAAATTCATATTCAGCAGAAAGAAGGATCGAAGCTCTTGCCACAGGTGAATCATGATGAACACAGCTGCACTGGACTAAGCTCTCGTTGTAATACTGATTCTCCAATCCCTACAGTTAAGTCAACTGAAACGCTCGACTTACAGCAGCAGAAAAGAAAGGAGCATGTCGATGAAGCAGCATTATCCGGGAATACTTGTAGCACGGCAGGTGAAATGACTTCATCAGTTGTGTCCTATCAAATAGGTCAGTTGCCATTAACACTGGATTCTTCAGGCCAGAGTCATAAGATACACATCAAAGGGCATGCTGAAAATAATGATTTAAGGGGTTATGAGAATATGCACAATCATTTTGATCTGACGGATAACACAGACAATCAATGCAAGAAACTGCAAGCTGAACTCTCTCATGCAGAATATAGCGAGGCACATGATAATTTTGGACCGGTATTACAGAAGTGGGTCCCTGTGGGAAGAAGAGATGCAGCTGTGTCCCACGAAGGGCATGTAGAAAACTCGAAATCTTCTGAATCAATTTCTAACATGGTAGATAGTAAGAACACTGAGATTGAGGTGAGTTCTGATGTTCAATACTCTGTTCCTTCGACTGGAATGGAGATGCAATACTCTAGCCGAAGTGGCGATGATGCTGATTGTTCATCTTCTGAAGCTGATATACTGAGCGACACCTTGATGACTTGCTTTCGTACAGCTGAAGACTTTGGCGCGGCTAATGAGTCAAATTTCCAGTTGACTTGTGGAGTGAAAGATCAAAAATTTTTAAAGACTGATTTGGACAAGATACTTCATGCTGTTAACGATGCTTGCAAATTACAAACTGCAGCAGGTGTTCACCTGATGGCTGGCAGTCCTCTTGCTGAAGTTGAGAGGTTCTTGCACTCTGCTTCTCCAGTTATTAGTCAGAGACATCATAATGGAATTTGCTTGACTTGCTCTGGGAAACAACAAACCAGTAATTCTCTGTGCTTGCATCAGATTCATAATATAACTTTGAGAAGCCTATGGCAATGGTATGAAGAACCTGGATGTTATGGGTTGGAAGTTAAGGCGGAGGATAGTCACAAGTCTAAGAGGTCGCGTGATGGTTTTGTTGAATTCAGAGCATACTTTGTACCATATCTTTCTGCTGTGCAATTATTTGGCCGATCTGGCTCCAATTGTGCCAGCTCTAGTGAAAAGATGACAGTATCTTGTGAGGTTGATAAGGCGCCAACTTCTTTATCTAACTTGAGCTCTCTTCCAGTATTCTCAGTGTTACTTCCCCAGGCCCATAAGGAAGTAGATGCATGCTCTCTAGAATCCACTTTGCCTGTCACAAATGAATTCTGTGATCAGTCAGTCAAACAAACAAATTTTTTGACGGGGACACTCATTTTTGAATACTTTGAACACGCCCAGCCTCCACAGCGTCGACCATTGTTTGAAAAGTTAGTTCTTAGTTCTTGAAGTCTGTTATCTTAAAGATCTTGATTATTGATGAAAGTTTAAATGGTCTTGCATTTTGGTTTAAAATCTTTATTTATACTTTTTATCTTACAGCTGTAATACTTTTCTGTATGCACACAAAATCTTGACATCTGGTTTGGCTTAACCTAGCATCACCATTCATTGAGCTGCATCATCCTCTTTTATGATCATTTATAAAAAATCCACTTTTTAGGCTTGAATTGACACAGCCCATGCATGTAGGATGGAACAGGGGTGTTTAAATGGATTGGAGAGATGGGATAAATATTTAATGTGATTTATTTTTGCTACTTAAAATGAAAAAAGTGTCATCCCCTTTTCTGATTGTATGAAGACTATCTTTTGCCTCCTGGTATGTCTGGTTGTTTTTATAATTTATCGAGGATATTATTCTGACTAGTATAGAGACAGTTGTGAACATTACAATCACTTAACAGTTCTCTCTACTCTACCTTCCCTTCCACAGCATGACCAGTTAATTTTGAAGGGCGAAAATGCTTATCTTGTTTGTGAAGTTTACTTGATAGTTTGTTTGTTCTCCAAGTCATGCATTCTGAACATGTAAGATTGAGTTATCTCCAACTCTTTTACTAAAATTTCTATGATCTATATCAGGATAAATGAGCTGGTTAGTGGTGATTGCTCACCTAATTGCTACATGTATGGAGATCCACTGAAGCTGGAATGCTTGAATTTACATGATCTTCATCCTGCCTCATGGTTTGTTTATTTACACCCTTGATGCACTACCACTATCATTTTTCTGGATACATCAATGTTGTATATTTTGATTTTTCTAGAAAAAGTTTCTCCATTATATTTTAGCTCTTAATTTCTGAAGTTGAAATTTCAGGTATGCTGTGGCATGGTATCCGATTTATCGTATACCTGAAGGCAACTTTCGTGCTGCATTTTTAACTTACCATTCCCTTGGCCATTTATTCACCAAAGTGCTTCATCCAATATGGCTGTGACTTTCCTCGTATAGTCTCTCCAGTTGTGGGCCTGCAGAGTTACAATGCTAAGGTTTGAACTTAATGGATGTTCTAGTGCATTTTCATGTGACTCAGTATGCAGTTGATGCAAAAAGGAATACCTGATGATTGAAATCTTCTTATGGATCAAACTACCTTCTTTCCATCTGCAGCTATTATGTTATGCATCGATAATTAAGAGCTAGCTTTGCCTCATATTATCATTTGAGTTACAACCAGATGATTATTTCCGAGCTCACTGGAATTAGTTTCAATTCTGCTATCCTCATCCTAATTTCTTAGGAGTTTATAAATAGTTAAGGGTATAGTAGTCTGCGCACATGCTAATATTGTAAAGTTGCAGGCTTGAGGAATTCAACTTTTGGCTTGTGGACTGAGCTTTGAAATAAATTACAGATTCAACTAACAAATGTCACCAAGCAAAACTTCTTTCAGGCAAAACAGAAAAAACGAGTAGGCTTACCGCATCAAGGAGAACAGTATAATATGTATATACTAGGCTTACGAAAAACTTATAGGGATTGAGTGCATTAGATTTCTGATTCATTAATTCAGAAAAATGATATTAGTATGATGGCTATCTGGCCTGAAGGTCCAGGAATGGAAAATGAAAGGATTTAATAATTTAATTGCCTTTGAAGCAACACCTATAATTTGGCTGGCAGCTTGGTAGTGTGAAGTTCTCAATCTAATAGCAATAATCATCCAAGTAGAACAGATCAGAGGCTAGAGGTAGTGTTGTTTGGTAAGTTATATTGCAATGGTAACTTTGAATTAGGTGCCTAGAAATCAATAGAAAGAAAAGAAGGATTTTGAAATCAATAGAAATTAAACAAAAGTATATGCCTATGTGGCAATCTCATGGAAAATTATAAAGAAGTACAGAACTGAAAATTTTTGTGCCAGAAAATACTTTATTGTGATTGAGTTTGTTCTTAGATTTACTATATAAAAGGGGAGAGAGCTGAAGGCATATGGTTGCAGATTTATACTATATTACGTCAAAACATGGCACTGGTGTCTTTTGACGTCCATCTTATCCAACCTGTACTCGTGGCTCAACTCCACGGTGATTTTACTCAATGAACAGTTATCATAATTATCTTAATCTCCATGCTGTAAAATATGCGAGGGTGATAAATCATACGACATGGGCACCTTCTTATCCATTTCCAGGGGACATGTCATATTATGTTACTGATAATTATTGTACACCTATTTAAATGCATGAGCTACTCTCCATATTGCATGTTTTTTTGAAGTATAAATAGTTCAGATCATGAAGTTCATGAAGAACTGGTTCGATCCTCTGTCAAATTGGACCACCATACCGCCGCTATGCGTGTTTCTGAGCTTCTAATGTAGGTATTATTCAACACCTGTGGTTCATATCCCATACTTTCTGGAGGAAAGGAAAATGTTCTTCTGATGTAGGAATTACTTAAAGTTTTGAGTAAGTGACTCATATAGCCATACATATTCACATTAACACACATATATTAGTAGAGATTTAATGTATATATTTGTGGCTTACACATAACCGCCTATCACTTCCCATATACACATGTATGTATGCATGCGCGCTTGTGGGCACGTATGCGTGTGCATGTGTGGGAATTTTTTTTTTTTTTGGGGGCGAGGGAGGGGGGTTCACTCTATTCAAGGTGATCTCCATCATTTATAAGACTTTAAAAACAAAGAATTACATGATTTTAAGTTTCTTTTGTATGCATCAAGTCAGTACAAGATGAATTACTCATATCAGGTTGCTCTGATACTATATCATTCTTCGTAAAAGTGGAGGTTTTAGAGAATAGACGGTTTCATCGTAGATTGAGGCAACCTCTATTTATATAGATGGGGAATAAATAAAAAAAATACAAAAATACCCTTACACACTCTAGTACCCCTTTGGCAATAGTAATCGATGAAAAAAACTTGCAGATCAACATAAGTAGTTAGATGAGTTAATAGCAACAACGAAAATATGTACTAGCAGTAGAAACGAGAAGCAACATCGGAGAAGGATGAAGTTGTAGATGACTATAGGTAGCAACAAATAGATGAGCATCACATTGCAATCGACAGCAACAGAGGAAGATGAAAGCAGAAAAGGGCCCCGGCGCTAGGCATATGCTACATAAGCACGGCCCAACGGATGCTCGAGGATAGCGTGAAAACGACGTTCGGTAGAAAATTTTGAGAGGCTCTGAAATAGGAAATATTTGAGAGATTTTGATTTTTCCCTCAATACTTATTTATAGGCAATTACAAATACATCTCATAATATGTGTATGACACCTAATAACTTAGAAACTCCTAATAACATAAAAACTTCTAATTTAAGTAACTAAGTTTAACAGTTGAAAAGTAGCAAATTGTTTAGATCAACAAGGTAGGGTGTTCTGAACCCAATGAAAGTTAGTGCCAGAGGGTTTTGAAAGCGCCTTTTATGATTAAACATTTGAGTTTCAGCCCCACACGATAGATCTAAGCATCATGCTACTTTTAGCGTTGATTTTGTGCTACTTGATGCATGACAAGAAATCTCAAATTCAGTCATTTGTCTTTTAAACACTCTAATTGTTGCATATCAACTTGGGAGGAGTTGATTTCCATTTAGGGTCTGTTTGGTTTTTGGAAGATATGAAAGATAGATGAAGAAAGAATGAAAAAGTAAGAGTTGGTGGAACTTCCTTTCTTTTCATGTGTTTGTTTGTCCAATTTTGAAGAAAAGAATGAAGAGAGATGAAATGATATAACGACAAGATATTTTTTTGCATGGAAAAATGTGCTCTCTTTTTATGTTTATTTGTCCAAAATTGAAGAAGAGAAGAGAATGAAGAGAAATGAGATGTTTTGATTAAAAAATATCTTTTTGAATAGAAAAGTGTGCTCCCTATTCTTCATCCCAATAATCATAATTCTACATTAATAAAGTGGGAAGTTTATATAAATGTATCTAGAAGTCACATGGAATTTTGCATATATTATCCATGCACTAGATTTTTAACTTTTTAGTCTTAGGTACATGCTTTATACATCTTTAATATCTGGGATACATTATAATTCTTGGATACATATAGGGAGCATATGGGAAGTATCCATGAAGTATTTGAGTATCCAAGTATTGGGCATGTACATTTCCTTTATCCAAGTTTCGGTGCAACTGTGTTCGTACGCACGGTTGTGGTGTGTCAATGTTTCAAAGTTTGATTGATATTGATACATATCTGTTTATTATCAGATTGCAGAATGAGCTTCCCGAAGTCGGGCTCATCGTGAAAGCTGAAAGTATTGAAACATATTTATTTGAACTGCTGAACTATCAAAACAAATATTATGGTCTTGGTTAGAAATGTGTTAAACAGGCCAAAAAGCATCCAATTCTGACTATTAGCAGATAGTCTCTCGTTTTCTGGGAGAAGAAGAACTATCCAAATAATCTTACAACCAAAAGGAGATAGATCAAGAGAAGCGATGATCAGAGGAACTCAGTAAGTGTGGATGAAGCAGCAGGCAGTAGATCTTCTCTTAGTTCTTTTTCTGACCTTCTCCTATTGTTTTCAGTTCGGCAACTGCAAGTGTTGTTTCCTTCCTTTCCTTTTTCAGATGGTGAGAGCTGACAGTTCAACAGGACTGGGATCTATATGGATATAGATGTGTTTGTCTTCTTCTCACAAAAAACAAAAGAAAAAAAAAGAAAAGAGAAGAGAAGAAAAGAAAAGAAAAGGATGTGTGTGTCGTTATACTAAGCTGAGCTTTAAGCTCAGAAGTCTCAACGTGAATTTATAGTGATCCTACTGTACAAGTCTAGATGGGCTGGCTAGATTTTTGTAGTGAACCTAAGAATCTAAGTCTAGACAGGCATTTCTTTAATATGGTATGTAGAATGTGAATACCATATAAATAGAATAGTTAGCATATAAAAATAGTTAGCATCAATATTTAGCACTAAAAATAGAATAGTAACACAATACCATATATTATACATTTAAACTGTTGCCAATTTACTGGATTAACTAGATTAAAATTTAGTTATATCCTTCTCATCATCTTACAAACGCGCGCGCGC